>JAJIBD010004401.1:0-223679 GCA_021461705.1 Cryptotis parvus
GAGTGGGGGTGATCGCTTTGAGCCTAGGACATTGGTTCCAGAGCCATAGGCCGACGCCTCTCCCTGTCCCCTCTGAGCTATGTAGGACAGCCTGACCTCTCCCTCCTCTGCTCTGCAGCTACCCACGCGGCATCCCGTGGCTGGGGTCCAGGTGATCCCAGCTGCCTGGCACTGGGGGGTCATGCTTGGACCAGCGGGTACCCAGTTCTTCTGCGAGGCCCGACGGGGCGTCATTTTCCCTCTGAGGGTCGAGGAGGGACAAAGGGGACCCTCACCTCAGAGGTGTCTCCAGCAGGGGCTGCAGGACTTAGGGCTGTGTGGGCTCCCCGAGGCGGCCGAGGGGCGCCTAGGCTGCAGGGGTGGGCTCTGTGCTTGCAGAGCGGCTGTACCGGCAGAACATGAGCAGCTGGAGAAGGCCCGGCGACTGGGAGCAGGAGCACCGCAGCACGTGCGAGGTGAGGCAGCCCCAGGCCGGCAGGCAGGGGCTGTTTCGGGGTGAGGGGGGCGCCGAGGCAGGGTCCGCCTCCACCTGGTCCCAAGTCCCCAAGCCCCCGCAGCGCAGCCGTCCTTGTCCTCTTTGCTGAAGCCCAAACCCAAGCTGACCCTGAGGCCTGAAACTGACCCAATCAGAGGCGAGCTGATTCCTTGGTCCCGCCCAGCGAAGGTCACTGAGGCATCAGGACTCCGTCCGGTTCCCCCCCTGGCCACCCCAGGGTCTCCTCCGCTGTATGGGGGCAGGACCCCGCAGACTGCTCAGGCTGGCTCAGACTGACCAGCAGGGCTCCCCTCAAGTAGCGCCAGCAGAAGAGGGGTCGACTGAACGCAATGTGGGGGCGCTGCCGCACCCTCACGCCGCCCCCCACAGGCCTTCCAGCTGCAGGAGTCGGACCGGCTGACCATCCTGCGCAGCTCACTGTGGACACACTGTAACCAGCTGTCCCTGCAGTGTGTCAAGGACGACGAGGTGAGCCAGGGAGGGGAGGGGTGCTGGGCCCCAGGAGCCACGTCCAGGCCCTCTGCTTGCCCCAGGCCTCTCTCCGGGTGTCTTGGTTGGGGGGGTCGCCCGGTAGAGAGGAGCTGCTGCGGGCCTAGCTTGACCGCACTGTCCATGAAATGTGGGTTAGCAGATTGGCCTCCGTGACCGAGCCTGTCAGTCATAGAGCACCGAATTCTTGCTGTGTGGCCTTGGGCAAGTCTCTGTGGACTCTGGGGAAGCAGCCTCCGCCTGGGACAGCACCTTGTGGGCCTCCTGCCCCCTGCTGTGCAGCGCCCGGAAGCTGGGAGGGGGGCTCTAGCGGGTGGGCAGGACCTCAGTGCCCCAAGAGCTGCCCCAGCAGGCCCGGCCTCTGCCCTTCCTTTCCCACTCTCAGCTCTACGAGGAGGTGCGGGTGGTGCTGGAAGGTTGCAGCGTGGACGCTGACATCGACAACTTCATCCAGGTCAAGAGCACAGGGACGGAGCCCCCAGGTGAGGCCGTGGACAGGGGCTCAGGCGCCGCCCTATGGCGGCAGTTCCTGGAGGCTCAGCCGACCCGGGGTCTCTTCTGGAACGAGGGCTCCTCCCGTTTTACCCAGGCCCTACGGGAAAAGCGGGTATAGCTGGGCTCTGTGGAGGTGCACAGGCTGGAGTGCCCCCTCATGGCCTGTCACCCGCAGCCCCTGTGTCCTACCAGAACTACTACGACGGACGCCGCAGGTGACGGGACACTCTAGCATCTCTCCCTCCTGCGGCATGATAAAAAAGTGAGGCATGGGGACCAGTGATGGGGCTGGGGGCGGCGGGAGGTGGCGAGCTGCTGTCCTCTGCTTCCCTCACTGGCTCTCCCGCGTGGTTACCAGGCACCTGCTGTGGGCCAGGTCAAGGGACAGGAGGTGTCCACTTGGCCCCCCATGTGCTCAGCAGCAGCATTCAGCACAGCCCCTTGTCCCCTGCTGGGCCTGGGGAGCAGGTTGGACCCTCCCACAGGTGCTTCCGGGCCCTCCTGGCCTGGCTGGGGCTCAATGGAGCCCAGTGCCCTGTTCAAGGCCTGCCCAGTCACTCGCCTGCCCCAGGTCCAGCTGCTGCCCCAGCCTGGGCTCAGGCTCAGAGAACAGTGGCGGCCCTTCCTGTCCTGGGCTCTTCTGGCTCTGTGCTCAGGGATCACTCCTGGCTGGCCTCCCGGAGCCTTATGGGGTGCTGGGGATTGAACCTGGGTCGGTGGCATGCAAGGCCAGCACCTTCCCTGCTGTTCTCTCTCTCTCTGGCCCATGGCCAGTGGCCAGGTCCCCAAGGGGCCCCTGCGTCCCGGCCGTGGGGGACTGTCCCCCAGCCCCATGCAGAGGAGAGTGAAGGGTGTGGGGCCGAGGGCGCACCAGAGACTTCATCGGGGCAGCCCCCCCCCTGCCTCCCAGGCGGAAGTGAGGGTGCTTCCTTCACTCTTGCATAACTCCCAGACTTTGGGGGCTCAGGCCTCCAGGCACCCCCAGTCAGGCCGAGTCTCAGCTCAGATGATCCTGTAAAGCCAGCGCTTCTCCATCCTTTTCTCACCACGGCCACCCCATCCAACAGGCTGGCCTATGTCCACGGTGCCTCCCCACTCGCTGATTTTCACCTGTAGCCAGTAGCCTGGGCACCCCTGGGGCGGCACGCCTTGGTTGAGAAGCGCTGCTGTAATCAGCTGATGGAAGCAGCCCAGTGGGCCCTAATGGGAGCTGAAGAGAGGCCCAGCGGGGAAGCCGGGCTGCAGGGGGCCAGGGGAGGGGTCCCTGAGCCCCAGATGTGAATGAGTCTGGGGCCAGGCAGTGGGCTGCTCCTCCCGCCAAGGCCTTGCTGCTGACCCTGCCATCCCCACTGGGCACAGGGTGGGCAGCTGCGGGCATGGGGGTGTCCTGGCCTGGGGCATTAGCCCAGAATGGCCCAGCCGCCACTCCAGCAGCTGCTCCTGGTCCCTCGCCCGTTCCCTGCTCACTTTTCCTCCCTACCCCCAACCCCCAGCTCCGGGACCCCTGGAGGTGGCCCCACCCTATTCCAGGGACACACTTGCCAACGGCATCTCATTGTGGGTTTATTTCGCATTTCCTGGCGATGGCGGCTGATGTGCTTTTCTCAGGCCTCTCAGGGCCTTCCCTGAATTTATTCTCTCCCGGCGGGCTCCAGCTTCGTCCTTTTGCTTGTGTCTGTCCAGTTTTCCCAACAGCGTGTGGAAGAAATCTGACCTTTCTCTTGTGTTGCTGTGGTGGGACGGCCACCCTGGAGCTCAGGGGCTCCCACTAGTGCTTGGGGCCAGTGATGCTGGGGTTGGGCAGGTGGGAAGGCAGCTCCCGCATGGTCCTCTTTTATTTCAGTCTGAAACTTCAGTCCCTGCACCAGGCACGGGGCGGTGCAGCTCCCAGCACAGCCCCCTTAAGCTGCACGTGCTCTGGGCGCCACTTTGCATGACTGCAGTGGACGCCAGTGGGGGTGCAGAGGGCTGAGTCCCGGGGAGCAGCTCCTTGGCTGGGGAGGAGGCTGCCGAGGGGGCTCCCAAGAGGGGACGACAAGGGGTGCTGTGGAGGAGTGGGGTTCTGGGCCATGAGCACGCCTGCGGGCACCCCCATGATCATGCTCATACCTGGGGGGTCACGGCTCTGAGTGGGTCCCTGCCCCCTTTCACCCTGCCCCCAGGTTCTCAGGGCTGCTGCATGGAGGTTCCAAGACCCCCACACTAGGAGCATCAGCAGGTAACTAGGGCTGATCGCACGAGGTGGGGATGGGGGGCTAAACACTGGTCCTGAGGAGCAGGAAGTAACTCCAGTAGCAGCCCGGGTGGAAGGTGGGGGACCCCGAGCCCGACCCCGGGAGCTCCAGAGACCGGTGCCTCTCCCCACCCGCAGAGACCCTGTCTGGCAACCCTGAGCGGAACGAGGTTGTCACGCGCGTCCCCTTTCGGGGCTGGAGACACCTGGCGCGGGGGCTACCGAGCCCTGTATGACTACACAGCCCAGGTGAGCCCCACAGGCAGAGGGTGTGGGACAGGGGCCACAGGGCCCCACCCCTGCCTGGGCCTGTCAGGGCTGCTCAGGTGGGGGTGGGCACAGCAGGTGCTGGGTCCCCCCAAAGCTCAGGCTCTGTCCAGGTGGGGGCATGAGCTGTCCTCAGGGGAGGGTCAGGAAGCCGCTGGGCAGCTGTGCAGCAGTGGCCCCCAGAGTTCAGTCTGCTACCTCCATTGAGACAAGCCCCACATCCACCCAGATGAAGGCCCCGCCGTCAGGCCCTTCTTAGGGTCAAGGGTCTGGGGACGCTCCCGAGGGGCTGAGGTCATGACAGAGCTGGGTGGAGAGCACGCACAGCGCCCTGCTGTGCTGGTGGGGCCAGGAGCCCCCTGGGTGTGGCAGGGCTCCGATGATGACGAGCCTGGGCCACAGGTCAGTGTCCAGGGGGCACCCCACCGCCCAGGAGAGGGAAGAGCTCTCTGGCAGCCCCAGGACAGCAGACAGGGCCCACCCTAGGGCAGCTGTCCCGTGTCCTCGAGCCCCACCCCTTGGTTCTCCTGCCAGAACACCGAAGAGTTGGACATCTCAGCGGGGACATCCTGGAGGTCATCCTGGAGGGGAGGACGGCTGGTGGACGGTGGAACGAAACGGGCAGCGGGGCTTTGTCCCTGGCTCTTATTTGGAGAAGCTCTGAGGAGGGACAGCTGCTCCGCCCGCACCTGCCCTTCTCATGTCTAGTCCTCCCCGGCCCTGGGTGCGGGCTGCTGGCTGCTGCTCAGTGTTGGGAATAAAGGCTGCATTCTTCTCCAGTGCCGTGGCCCCGTCTCTGCTCCCTGCCGTGTCCGAGAAGCTGGGGAGGCCTCACGGGGATGCCCACCTGGTTGGTGCAGGAGGAAGTCCCTGAGGGCAGGACAGGAGGCTGGCTCTGGGCGGCTCGTCCACTGAGGTCCTTCAGGGTTCCTCTTGTTGAACCCCAGCTCCAGTGCAGAGCAGCTGTGCTGGCCAAGGCCCCGCAGAGTGGCCTCTCAGTCCCGGACCTCCCCACTCCCACCTGGGGAGCCCCAACACTGCCAGTCCCATTACTCACATTCAGCCGCTGCTGTCCCCATGCAGGGCCAGACTGAAGGGTGGGGGCAGCTTGAGAAAGACCCTGGTAATGTCTGGGATCCGCTGGTACAAGACGAAGATGGTACAAGATGATGCCCCTTGCCAGGGGGCCAGCTGGGGCCAAGCTAGCCTCGCTCTGGGTGTCACCCAGAGGGTGTCCACCAGTGGGTGTGTGGCAGCCAGAGCGGGACATGACTCAAACCCATCCGGAAACGCCCCGCTCCTTTCTGCATTCGACCTAGCAGAGCCTAACGTGGCCCAGGCCTTTCCGGCCACCAGGGGGGTTTCAAATGGAGACACGCAGGAACCAAAGTGAACAGTGCTGGGTCTGGGAGCCCAGAGAATGGGAGGAATCTGGCTGCAGTGCGTCCAGGTGTGGCCTGGTGGCCCTCGGTCACCCAACCCTGTCTTTTTTGTTGACTGTATTTGATAAAGAGGAGCGAAGGCCAAGGGCTGCCTTCATAGACCTCCCAAGCTCCAGAAGGGTCCAGGGGTGCAGTGACTCACAGGGCACTGGGAAGTGGAGCTGAGCACCCGGGATCCACGACTCAGGAGTCTGGACACAGGCAGGTCCTCCCAACGGGTGAGGACGCAGAAGAGCAGGACAGCCACAGAGCCACGCCAGCCAAGAGGAAAGAAACGTTAGTATCAGTTTTATTCATTGCTTGGGAAGCCCTGTCACCTTCATCGAGCATTCTATTCGACCACAACGGTTTTCCCCCAAAACCTTTGGTTCAGGCGTTTATCACCATCCTGACAGGTGCTATAGCGCCCAGAGGGTGACAGGTAACAAATGCGAGATACCCGGCCTGGGATCCGGCATTCAGGCACCCAGAGAACAGAACGGAACAACTCGAGTCACAAGTACCAGGGCACGTGAATCTGATTCATGGTCTCTGTGGCTTCTTCAACTCTCTGCAGGGCAGAGAAAGTTTCCCACATGGCAGGTTCTCCAGGGGGGACACGGTGCCTGATAAAGAGGGAGTGTGTGGAATTGGGTGTGCAAATGGGTTGGCGGGAAGCTACAGCCTCAAGTCAGAGCAGGAGATTCTCTGGTTTCGGGAGGGGGGGGCTCTAAGTCACAAAGTCCCTGAAGCCCAGGCCCCTCCTTACGAGATGGGCACCTTCAGACCCGTGGGATGCAGGAGGTGAGGGCTAATGAAAGCAAGTTTTGGAGATTTGCAGCTCGGTGCTAGGATAGCAGCCACGGGCCTGTGGCAACACCGTGGCAGTCCAGCGAGGCCTGGCCCAGGTGACAAGTGGGTCCGAATGGATGATGGGTCCCTAGACTCCAGCCACGAACCCCTGCCTGCCGCCCATTCCCACTCTCAAGCCCGTGTCAGAGAATCCGGGCTGGGCCTGTGACTGCGGCCTCTTCCCTTATTCCTGAAGGGGAAGCAGCACGGGCCTGGGAGGTCACAGTGAGTGGGCGCCCCACCACCCCACCTCCTTGGGGGCTTTCCGCCCCACAGGGGACTGTGCAACGCCATCGGTCAGGGCTGCTGACTAGCATGGGGAAGTGTCTCGTTCGGTTTTCTTGACAGGCTGATGTTTTCAATCACACCGAGGCTCAGCAGAGCCCCACCGGGGCCAGGGCTGCAGAGAGGGGGCCCACACTCCACTTCACTCCTCTTCGTACTTAAACCAGACAGCGCTCAAGCCTGGCTGCCCAACTGAACCATCTAAAATATGTTTTGTTTTGGATCACATCCTGCAGTGTGGCAGTGAGAGCTGAAAGCAAATGAAGTGCCTTAACCCCATCCTACCGCGCCAGCAGATTTTTGAGTTGTTTTAGGGTTACACTGCCAGTGTTCAGGGGCTACTCCCAGCTCAGTGCTTGGGGGACCATGTAGTGCCAGGGGTCAAGTCAGGGCCCCTGGGTGCAAAGCATGTACACGAACATGGTGAAGGTCTCGAGCCCGGAGAAGTTTCCTTTTAATTTTTTTTTTTGCTTTTTGGGTGACACCCGGCAATGCTCAGGAGTTACTCCTGGCTCTGCACTCAGGAATTACTCCTGGCGGTGCTCGGGGGACCATATGGGATGCCGGGATCGAACCAGGGCCAGCATGGGCCAGCCGTGTGCAAGGCGAACGCCCTACCTGCTTGGCTATCGCTCCGGCCCCAGGAGGCAATCTTACACATCAAAATTGTTCCAACTTAGTGCGTGATGCTAACCTAAAGATGGACTGCATTGAAGCCGCAAGAAATAAACAAGGGGCTGGAGAGACAGTGCAGGGCTTGCATGCAGCTGACTGGCCTTAATTCCTGAGTGCAGAGCCAGGGAGTAATCTCCTAAGCACCACTCAGTGTGGTCACCAAAACCCAAAACAACAACAAAGAAAGCAGTTGGAAGGCATTAATTTCATTCCCAAAGAGAAAACACTAGAACTAGAAAGACAACAAACAGAGCGGGTTATACAGGGCACGAGCGCTTCAAACACTAGGCACGTTCCGACAGACTAGTGGGGATGGCTGCCAGGAAAGGGACGGTGCTGCGGAGCACCAGCAAGTGGGCCAACGTTCTGCATCGGAGAAAACCCTCGCAGTCAACCCTGCGGACAGCACCTGGATTAGTACAGCAGAGATATTGGTTACGGTTTTCTGGGTTTTGGTGTAAATCCCTAGGCAAAGCAGGGAAGGCACAATTATGGTTACTACACAGAATGGGAAAGCTACCAGCTGACAGTGTATAAGCAAAGGCAACAAGCTGGCAGGCGGAGGCAAGAACTGGAGTAACGGTGTTAGTCCCATCAACAAGGTGGTCAAGATCCTCTCTAGGGCTGGAGGATACAGCGGGTAGGGTGTTGACCTTGCATGCAGCCCACCCAGGGTCCCCAGCACCACCAGGAGTAAATCCTGAGGGGCACAGCCAGGAGTAACCCCTGAGCATCACTGTGTGTGACCCAAAGGACAAAAGCAAACAAACAAAAAACAAAAACTGTCTCTAGTGAGAATAAGACAGGCTATGGATTATTGTTATTTGGAGGTGTGAGGTCCCAGGCCCGGTAGTGCCTACGGGCCATATGCAGTGTTGAGATTTGAATCACTGTCACAGCCTCAACTACAAACAAGCAAGTGCTTTAACCGCTGTACTAACTCTCTATTCCTAGGGACTGTTACTAAAGTAGCAGACTGTATTTAATAATCTGATTACTGGAGCCGGAGGATAGCACAGTGGGTAGGGTGTTTGCCTTGCATGGCCAACCTGGGTTCAGTCCCTGGCATTACATACGGTCCCTCGAGTACTACCAGGCCTAACCCCTGAGCATTGCTGGGTATGAACCAAAAAAAGCAAAAAAAAATCTGATTATTAAATTAATAATTACATTAAGGTTACTGAGTAAGGTAGCCAAACAGAACAAATAGTGATGTAGGGGCAGACTTGGGCTCGATCCCTGGCATTTATGCCCCAAGCACCACCAGGAGTAATTCCCGAGTGTAGAACCAGGAATAATCTTTGACAGTGTCGCTGGGTGTGGTCTGACAGAGCTCAACAGACTAGAACCCAAGCTCTGCATGGACAAGGCCAGGTTCTCAGGTTCTCAGTACTGCATGGTTCTTGAGCACTATTGGGAGTGATCAGCGAACCAAGCCAGGAGTCCTGGAGCACTATGGGGTGTGGATTAAAAACAGATTGATGGGGACAGAAGTGATAGTATAGCGGGTAGGGCGTTTGCCTTGCATGCAGCAGGCACGGGTTCAAACCCTGGCATCCCATATGGTCCCCTGAGTCCTGAGTACATTCCTGAGTGCAGAGCCGGGAGTAACCCCTGAGCTCCACCGTGCCCCCAAATAAAAGCAGAATGAAAAACAAGTGACAATACCATAAGAGGGAAGAAAGGGCAGAGCCTCGAGTCAGGTCATCAAGTCCAGGGTGCTAAAAGCACAAGGAAACGGAAGTAAACAGATGGGTAGCAAAGTTTTTTACCTCCTCAGTTGGGGAACAGAGTTGAGAAAGATGGCCAGAGTGTCACTGCTTTTTATCATGTGCACTTTTGTGTTACCTGGTTTTTAAACTACTAGATGTATCACTTTAAAATGAAGACATTAAGACAAATGAACAAAGAAAGTCAGATAACGAAAGATTGGTGTGTTACAAGGGGGTTGGGGTGGGTGAATTATAGGCTGACAGAAATGAGACTTTTGGTGGTAAACCTGCTGTCGTGTATGTATGTCCTCAATTATGCTGCACACCAGAAATGTATGTTAGAAACCAATGCTAGAATTAAAGAAAAAAACCTACTGAATTTCAGCTGCTCCATAATTGCTGAAACCCCAAGGATTAAAATGTACACGTTGAGGGTTGACAGAGTTTATTGAATTAGATTTATTTACAGCTGATCACATCTACACGCTATTTTGCTAGCCTACATGGGTACATTATTCTTAACGAGTTTAGGCTTATGATGAATGGGCTCAATCATACAAAAACATGCACGCACACACTCACACGAATTGCTTTAAAATAGTAGCACATACATTGTACTCCTCCTATAAGCCAGTTCTGATTAAAAACCACTAATGTCAAAGATCAGTCTGATTTTGAAGATGAACCAAAACACACACGGTATGATTCTAAAAGCTATTTTAGCCATTTTGTACAGTTGCTATCTTACTGGGTTATAGTATATATATATGTATACATATATATATTTTAAAGGACACTGATGAGGGGCGCCATCTGGTATGAGCTTGAACCAGACAGCTGGCTTCCTCCCTCTCCCCAGAAACCTTTGGCCAGGAGTTTTCCACCGTGAAAGACTGAAGAGCTGGTAACACGTCAGCAGCTGTCCCGTTACTGCTTGGAGGTAACAGAAGCAGGCCCAGCTCCTCTGATTCTACAACACTCTGCAACCTGCAATGGTTCTGAATCAGAACAGTTATCACCGTACTGAACACCTCAGGGATAGGAGAGTCTGCTAGAACAGGGGAAAAGAGAGTCCTAGGTGGGTGGGAAGGAAGTGGGCACATGGAGAGCCGAGCTGCTCTGTCCAACACCTGTGTGTGCTTTAACTAAATGAACTCAGGGAGGCCAGCGGCAGTGGACCTGTTCAATCCACCTTCCAAGTCGGAACGAGACTGAAAGGTCTTTCCGACTAGGCGTGGGTTCCGCCGGTGATGAGGAGCTCATAGGCAGGGTCTCTACTCCTTCTGCACAGCACAATGCATGCGCACAGCATGCCCAGCAGCTGGGGGGGAAGAGCGATGGACAGAGACTTTAGATAGAGAACAAGGGTGCATTGCTCTGTTAGGTGGCAAAGTGCAACAAGGCAAAGTATTAAACAAAACAACAACAAAAACACCAACCAATTAACAGTCATTATGAATACATTATCCTTTTTAGGAACTCTCTAGGGACCAACTCGCACAGCTTTGGTCTCACACCTAGATTTGTGTTTTTTTTTTTTTTTTTTTTTGGGTCCCGGCAATGCCAGGGGACCCTGGCCTGCACCAGGAATCACCCGGCGCGCGGGGACCATCGACAACCCGCCCCACACCTAGGATTTGTGAAACCAGCAGAAAACCAAGGCTCTCCTACTGTCATCTCTCTACCCAGAGCCTTTCCCAAAGATGGAAACGGCAACTAAGTTTTCGAAGATGGCAGCCACCAGTCATGTGTGGCTACGCAACACCTGGCCCACAGTCAGGCAACTAAGGAGCTGTACTGTTCATTTTATTTCAGTTTCTTTCAGCTTAGACACATGTGGCTTCTGGATTAGCAATCAGACAGAAAAGGAGGGACAGAAACAGTCACGCCGTGGTTTTGAGAATATTTCAAGGTGGTCTCTTCCTGCATCTTGGATTCAGGGGAGGTTCTGTAGAACAATCCACAAAACCAATACTTGAGCAGTCCAAAGCCCCATGGTAAAAACCAATTCTAACGTCAGAGAACATAGACTGCAGACTTCTGATTCTTTCTCATTTATATTCTATTTCTGAAATCCAAGTCTGGCTCTCTGGTATTACATACATATTACTTTTTAAAGGTCATTCTTCCTTTATTTTAATAAGCCCTTTAATGATAGAATACTGGAGTAGCAACAAACAGATATTATATTATTTTGAATCAGCAAGAGAATTAAGCTGATTAAAAAATGAATCTAGAATTTTCTTATCTAGTTTTTCATAAATATAAACATTAACCAAAGAATAAATAAGAGTAAGTTAATTTGCCATTCTAACTTTTCATTTGACAGTGAAAGGTCTCAGTTATTTGATTTCAAAAAGGCAGGCACTCTGTACATATAGGGGTCAATCTCATTTCAACAAAATGCGGCCTTATCCATAAACAGACTCTCAAAGTTCAACTGGAAGATTAAGCACTAATGAGACACACACGGCGAGAATACGGATGTCCTCAATCTTAATTCTCCATGGTGTAAAGTCACACACTCCAATTTCTGCCCTCAATTAGCCTATATTCTACCACTCAAGATAAAGACTTGCTGCTTGTCAGCTTCATTATATTAATCTTTGTTGAGTGCTTACTAAAAAGCACCACAAAGATATCCTAAAAGTAGATAGTGTTTAAAGTTTACTAAATACCTTAAGTGAATTCTAGACATGTTTAGTACCTAATTCCTAAAGAAATACATTTCCATTTCCTGTACATCAAAACACTCTTAGAATAGCTATAAAATCAAATACAATTATGTTTTCAGGCAATGTTAAATCGAGCAATAAAAATGTTAAGCTTAGAAATTACTGACTTGCTAGGGGAAAACAGCTCTCCTTTTATCTCCACCTCCTCAACATATTCCTCTCAACTGGTTAACTTCTATTTGAGAACTCAGCACTCTCAACAATGGGCTGAAGTATCATTTATTTCCTGACTTTTGTTTCAATTTAAAAACAATTATGTAAGCTTAATAAAACCCTTCTTATCCAAGCAATAAAATCTGTTTAAGAATCATACTCTAACTGGCACATATCCAAAAGAGCAAGTCTGGCTCTTTCGGACTTTTTGTTGTTGTTTTGGATGAACATCCAAAGAAACAAATGCTGGAGTGGATGTGGGGAGAAAGGGACTCTCTGGTGGGAACATCGACTGGTACAGCCTTTTTGGAAAACAATATGGACATTCCTCTAAAAACTAGAAATTGAGCTCAGATTTGACCCAGCCATACAGCCATACCACTCCTGGGAATATACCCTGGGAAACCAAAAACACACAACACAAATACCATCTGCACTTTTATTTTCATAGCACCACTACTCACAACAGCCAAAATCTGGAAACATCTAGAGTGCCCAAGAACTGATGACTGGATAAAGAAACTTTGGTACATCTACACAATGGAATATTATGCAGCTGTTAGGAAAAATGAAGTTATGAAATTTGCCTATAAATGGATGGACATGGAGATCATGTTGAGTGAAATATATAAATATATATAAATTATATATAAATATATAATTTATATTTATATATATAAACATATATTTCTATATATACACTATATATATGTGTGTGTATATATATATAGTATGAAACCAATAATCAACATCAGACAAAATATGGATCAGGGAGGTCTTGTCAAAGGTGGAATCTACCACAAACATGTGGGAGTCAGAGTTTAGCTAAGATGGAAAAGGGGAACAGTGTGCTAATAATTGTCGAAAGTGATAATACCAGCCTAGAACTGAGCATTGAATACAGGTAAAAAGATACACATGATAACCTCTAAATGTATGTATTGTAATCCACAGTGTGTAAGAGAGGGAAGAGAGAGAGAGAGAGAGAAAGAAGGAGAAAGAGAGAAAAGAGATAAAGAACCTGCCATAGAGGCAGGCTAGGGGAGGAGGGAGGGGAATCGGGAACATGGTGGTGGGAAATGGGCACTGGTGGAGGGGATGGGTGCTGGAACACTGTAAGACCGAAACCCAAACATGAACTTCTTTATAATTGTATATCTCACGGTGGTATAATAAAATATAAAAAAAAGAATTATACTCTATACAGTAACTTCTTATAGTCCAAATCTCATCACTAAGACCTATTTCCAAAACCTTACTACACTACAATTTCATTAAGTATTAAAATCTCCTAACGACAGAAGTGAAAATATTACACAAGTATTTCAGTTCCATGGATTTTTCTGCAATGACATTTCCCTGTAATATTCAAGCTGTAAGAACTAATCTGCACTCAGTCCAAAAAATAACAACTATTAACTGAAAAATGATTTCTAGACACAAGGTGAGTATCACTTGTCTTCCCATTGTTCATGGATTTTCTTGATCGGGCACCAGTAATGTCTCCATTCGTTGGGAATGGGGCCATTATTTTTAATGGTTTGGCATATCGAATACACCACAGGTAGCTTGCAGACTCTGCTGTGGCTCTGGGTTCATCCCAGGGGGCCCAGTCTTTTTCTATGTCAGACCATCAGCCATCCAGGGCCCACGGGCAGAGCCCTGGGTGTAGACAAGCCTGTCTCCTGTCTGCCACCTGTCGATGCAGCTGGGCACCACAGCCACACCTGCAACACCTCGAGGACAGGACAAAGCGAAGTGGGAATTAAAAAAATTACCAGCAGTTAAAAAGTCCTGGATCTGTACTGGAGCGACAGTACAGAAGGTAGGGTGCTTGACCTGCATGCAGCCGAGTCGCGTTTGCTCCCTGAAGCCACATATGGTCCCCAAGCACTGCCAGGAGTAACCCCTGAGCAGGCTAAGGAGTAAGCCCTGGGCATGACTGGATGTGGCTCTAAAATCAAACCAACAAAATTAAAATGCTCTTTGATATACCATGTAGGTGGCATTATAGAAAAATATTGTTATACAGTATTATTAGGCAAGCATAATGCAAACAACCTTTTCTGAGAAAAAAATTTAAAATACCTATCAAAAACATCCTGATCCCTCAATTTTATGACTACAATTTTTGTTGTACACTTGCAATAGAAGATATTTACTACTTGCATTTCTGCAATAGTAGGACTAACATAGTGCCCATTATTGCAGATTAGATAGATGAAGTATGCCCTTAAAGCGGAAAGCTTTAGGAAGGTAATATTTTGATTTTAAGAAACAAGGATAAAAGTTATGGACTAGATGGATCCATTTATATAACATTTTTAAGGACATATCAGAACTGGATCATCAGTTGCCAGGGTGGAGGAGGCAGCACAAGGAGAAAGGAGAAAGTTATAAAACACACCACGTGACACCTGGTGGTCAACATCTCGTGCTGGATGATACAGAAACCTACACGGTCATAACATGGTACAAAACTGAAAACACGGGAATGAGAAATATGAATAAATTTGTTGGACTGTATCAAGGCCAACAGTTTGGCTGTGATATAGTTGAGACTGTGAAAAATGTCACCACTGAAGAAACTGGGCAATGCTTACCAGGGCTCTCTTTTCTTAAAAAAAAAAAAAAATTTTTTTTTTTTTTTTGCTTTTGAGTTATGCTCAGGGGTTACTCCTGGCTCTAAACTCAGAAATTACTTTTGGCAGTGCGCAGGGGGATCGAATCTGGGTTGGCTGCGTGCAAAGGAAATGCCCTCCCTGCTGTACTATGGCTCCGCCCCCTTTTTGTAAAGCTGCATGTGGGAGCTGGAGAGAGAGTGCAGGAAGAAGGCACTTGCTGTGCACGCACTACCACTACCATCTGATTCCCTGGCATCACATATGGTGCCTTGGACACTACCAGGTGTCCCTCCTGATCATGGAACCAGGAATAGACCCTAAGTACTGCTTGCTGAGGCTCAAATCAAAAACATAAAAACTGTATGTGAGCATACAATTACCTCAATTGTTAAAGAGAAGGTAAAAGCGGCCCCCTTTTCCCCCACACCGCCAGAGTGATTCCTGAGTGCAGAGCCAGGAGAACCCCTGAGCATTGCGGGTGTGACCCAAAAACAAAAAAAAAAAAAAACTGCACACGTTAAGCTTTTACATACATAAGAGATAGGTACTTGTAATTACACAGATTACTTCTGGAATTTGTGATACAGCAGAAACTGGCAACAGGAAATGCTTCTGACAGGAAGCCCTTGAGAAGTAGGGTCATGACTGAGAGAGAGGCTTACATTTTTCCAGTAAGTCTTTTGGGGAAAAAAAAATCAAATGGTATTCTCAGGGGCCAGAGCAGTAGTACAGCAGGGAGGGTTTTTGCTTTGCACATGGCTGACCCGGGTTCGACCCCAGCATCCCATATAGTCCCATGAGCACTGCCAGGAGTAATTCCTGAGTGCAGAGCAAGGAGTAACCGAGCATTGCCAAAACAAAAACAAATGGCATTCTCAATTTTAAAATACTTTCAACAAGTTAACAACATTAATCTTAAATTTTTTAAAAAGCATACACAAAATCTAGCTACCCAAGAAATATCAGAACTTTAACCAAAGTCAAAAAAATCTTTTGAGAACTGATAAAATCAAGATGCTGAATTTAAACCTCTCTTTTGAGGACTCAGCCTGAATCGTGCTGCATTTTCATCTTGCTTATTTTTGTTTGGTTCGGGGCCACATCCAGCGGTGTTCTGGACTTACTCCTAGCACTGTGCTCGAGGATCACTCATGGTGGGGCCTGGGAGACCACATTCAGTGCCAGGGACTGAATTTCAGTTGAGTGCAAGGTAAGAGCCGTAGCCCCTATATTTCTCTCTCTAGCCCTCAACTTATTTAGTGAATAATTAGCAGCCAAATATAGCAGGAAAAAGTTTCATCCTCTTTCATAGTTAACATACAGAAAAAGAAAAACAATCAAACCACCCCACAAACACCACCTTGGGAAACTGTTCTCCATAAAAGTTTGCCTTTATTACTCATTTTAAGGATAGGTCAACTTTGTGAGACTCAAAAGATAAGACAATTTTGACTTTTCCGACCCTGCTCTGTCAAGAACCTTACTCACAGCATATACTTAAGAACTTGAAAAATCAAAATATAAATATTTTTCTACTGTTATGGCCAGATCTTTTTTAAAAATTTTTTATTATACCACTGTGAGACATACAATTACAAAGGTGTTCATAATTGGTTCTTGGTAATACAGTATTCCAGCACCCATCCCTCCACCAGTGCCCCATTCCCACCACCAATGTACCCCACCCCCTCCCATCCACCCCCCAGGCTGCCTCAATAGCAGGTAGCTCCGTTTCCTCTCTTCCTCTCTCTGTCTCTCTGTCTCTGCATCTCTCTCCCTTTTATTTTACACATTGTTGGCCAGATCTTTTGAATATAAAATTTACTGATCATTATTTGGAGGTTGACTACTTTCAATGATAAATATTTTTCTGATAAGCTAAAATGATAAAGGCTATTAAATTTTCTCAAATGTCTTCTTATATTCAAGACATATTAGAAAAAATAAATACCTCACTTTTATCAGGGTTTTCCCTCCTTCCTCCCTCCCTCCCCTCCCTCCCTCCCTCCCTCCTTCCTTCCTTCCTTCCTTCCTTCCTTCCTTCCTTCCTTCCTTCCTTTTTTCTTTTTGGGTCACACCCGGCCATGCTCAGGGGTTATTCCTGGCTCTGCACTCAGGAATCACTCCTGGTGGTGCTCAGGGGACCATATGGGATGCCGGGGATCAAACCGGGCCTGCAGAGGCCGGCCGCGTGCAAGGCAAACGCCCTACCCATTGGGCTATCGCTCCGGCCCCTATCAGGGTTTTCTTTCATGATCATTTTTGGTCTGACCCTGGCTCTGCAGTCAGGTATCACTCCTTTTTCTTTTTCTTTTTTGGGTCACACCCAATATACTCAGGGGTTACTCCCAACTCTGCACTCAAGATTTACTCCCGATGGTGTTTGGGGGACCATATGGGATGCTGGGGATCGAACCCGGGTCAGCTGCATGCTAGGCAAACATTCTACCCTCTGGACCATCACTCCGGCCCTAGGAATCACTCCTGGTAAGACTTGTAGAACCGTATGTGGTCTCCTGGGGATTATACCCAGGTTGGCTTCGTGCAAGACAAGTGCCTTACCTGCTATACTATCTCCACCTCCAAGCAGGGTATTTTTTTTAGTTACCATGGAAAAATACTTCAGGAAGAATTCCTGGTTAGTTACTAAGTTTTTTTTTTTTTTTTTTTTGCTTTTTGGGTCACACCCGGCGACGCTCAGGGGTTACTCCTGGCTCTGCACTCAGGAATGACTCCTGGCGGTGCTCGGGGACCATATGGGATTCGGGGATCGAACCCGGGCCAGCACAGGCCGGCCGCGTGCAAGGCAAACGCCCTACCCGCTGGGCTATCGCTCCGGCCCATAGTTACTAAGTTTAACTATGTGCTGTCTTACTACCACATAAGACCATTACAAATGTACAGATCAGGATTTCACTTGGAAAGAGATCTTCATGTTTCATTATTATAAATGAATGTATCTGCAGATTATAAACATATGAAACATGTGCCTGCTGGTCAACATATTACCGCTTTGTTCAGCCAAACAGTAATGCTTAGAAGGGCAAAAGACCATGGAAAATAAAGAGCTAGGCTTTTCAATGATTTGTTTCGAGCTGTTTGAATACCAGCAAAGTAAACAACCATCCCTGTGCCATTTTAAAAGGCATGTCCTATTAAATACACTAGCGTCTGTTCAAATATACAGAGCAGACAATCAAGCAATTTGCATTTAAACTAGCAATTACTTTAGTTTTATCTAACAATTACAATACTATACTTTCCTAAAATAAGTTCTCTAGGTAAAAAGTGTATTTCAAGAACAAGCACAAAAACACTGATTAGATGCACAGCAATGGATTTTTAACTCCTTTAAGACATTCCTGCCAGAAATTATTTTGGTTTGGTTTTGGTTTTTGGGCCATACCCAGTGGTATTCAGGGCTTTTTCTTGGTTCTGCTTGGGAATTACTCTTGGTAGGGATCAGGGAACCATATGTGGTGCCAAGGATTGAAAAAGGCTTGGCTATGTACAAGTCAAGTGCCCTCCCTACCCACTGTACCATCTCTATCTGTCCGCCAACCATCCCTCCACCCTGGCAGAAATTTTTAAGGTAGACAGCATATACCTGATAAACTCGGAATGTAAAGGGGAGGAGGGAGCAGGAATAAACAGAGTAGCCACAAATAGGGGGAGAGGGAGTGGAACAGTGGAAAGCAGAGGGAGAGACACAGGGTTTGGGAGGACTGGGAATAAAGTGAGAGGTAATTAAGCAATTAACAGTGACTCTGTACATGCCATTATTGAGGGACTGGGGGGCAGAGAGAGTGTTTTCCTGTTAAAAAGGAAAATTGGGGCGAGCGGGCGGGAGGCGCGGCCGCCGGCCGGGGGCCGGCCCGGACACCCCGCCCAGAGCGGGAGCACGGGGGGCGGGGGTGTCCCCCAAAAAAAGATGGGAAAATTTACGTTTCCAGCTACCAACAATGGTATGGAATATTTTCAGATGCACTCTGACGACTACCAGTCTAAAAATAATGAACTCAAGTGAAAGATGAGAACCATAGTGTGGTGGAAAGACAGCTCCTAGGAGTTAGCAAACTGGTGGCAGTTTAGGACCTAGAAGCTACCATCATGGGGGGCCGGAGCGATAGTCCAGTGGCTAGGGCGTTTGCTTTGCACGCTGCCAGCCTATGCCTGCCTGGGTTCAATCCTCGGCATCCCATATGGTCCCCGAGCACCGCCAGGATAATTCCTGAGCAAAGAGCCAGGAGTAACCCCTGAGCATCGCCAGGTGTGACCGCCCAAAAAAAAAAAAAAAAAGAAGCTACCATAATGGTGGCTGCATGGCCCTAATGCCTGGCTACTCCCACAGGTGGGCGTGGTTTTTCAGAGCAGACAGCAGCTCACAGGGTAATATCCCCCTCCACATGGCGATTCAGGAAAAGAAAAGACCACACCCATCAGAGATCCCCGGAGGGAGGGGGGGGGGAGGGAAGGAGGGGAGAGAGAGAGAGAGAGAGAGAGAGAGAGAGAGAGAGAGAGAGAGAGAGAGAGAGAGAGAGAGAGAGAGAGAGAAAGAGAGAGAGAGAGAGTAGGGGGTAAAACATACTGATAGTGTATTGGAAAGAACCAATGATATAGTGTTATTAAAAAGAACCACTTTAAGGGGTACGACAGGAATCATGTGGAAACACCTTAGGAGACAGGAGCCATGAAGCCTCAACCAG
Source organism: Cryptotis parvus (assembly GCA_021461705.1). Lineage (NCBI taxonomy): Eukaryota > Metazoa > Chordata > Mammalia > Eulipotyphla > Soricidae > Cryptotis > Cryptotis parvus. The sequence goes on from JAJIBD010004401.1 coordinate 19,144, forward strand.
GAATGCCCACATACATAATCTCTCTGATAAAAAATTCAGAGATGAAATAGTAAAATGGATGTTTAATGAGTTCAAAGAAACAGTGGAATAGATATCCAAAACAATACAGGACAGGAAAGAAACAGTGGAACGAACAGCCAATAAAATACCAGAGGAAATGAGAGCAGACATAAGAAAACTACAAATAGAAATAGCATTAATTAAAAATTCAGTAGATGAAATGAAAAACTCAGTGGGTGACTTTCACAGAAGAATAGCAACATTTGAAGATGGAATCAGTGAGCTTGAAGATGAGATGCAAAAAAAAATAAACTTTCCTTTTTGCAGGGAACAGAAAAGAATGGGGAAAAGTCCTCAAATAACTCAAAGGCAGAACAGAGAACTATGGATGAATTCAAGAGGTAAAACAAGAATCACGGGAGTCTCAGAGAGTCAGGGAAACAACTCCAATGAGACAGTAATAGTTAAAAGACATTGTTAAAAATTTCCAGGGGCCAGAGGCGCTAGCACAACGGGTAGGGGCGTTTGTCTTGCACGTGGCCGACCTGGGCTTGATCCCTGACATCCCATATGGTCCCGAGCACCACCAGGAGTAATTCCTGAGCCAAGAGCCCGGAGTAACCCCCTGAGCATCGCCAAGTGTGACCCCCAAAAGAAAAATTTAAAAAATATATAATAGAGACAGACATGGGGCAGAGCTGCTACTGGCTCTCACTGTGCCCAGCCACTCATGAGGTGCCCGGGAGGGATGGCGGGTTCTAGCCCTGGCCCGCCACCCCAGCAGAGCCTCACAAGCCAGACGACCCCCCCACTCCATGAGGACCTCCTTTTTCCACATCCGGACTTCCCCCCTGCGTCAGAACTCCACACAGCAGACCAGCCTATCACAGCCGGCTTGCAAGCGGCTGCACGGTTCATCAATAAATGCTGGATTTTGAGATGACTACAAGAGTATGCTACCCGCACAGCAGAGCCTGGCAAGCTACCCGTGTCGTATTTGATATGCCAGATACCAGTAACAATTATAGACCTCATTCCTATGACCTGATGGAATAGTTTGAGCCTCTTTATGTTCCTGGAGCAAGCAGGTGCCCTTGGGCTCTACTTGCATGAGACAGGTCATATGGAGATGTTACTGGTGCCCACTCGAGCAAATCGACAATGAACGGGAAGACAGTGATAATAAAATATGTTTAAAAAATGAAAAAAAAAATTCCCAGAGCTGGAGAATGCAGGCATCCTGATGCAAGAAGCCCAAAGGGGTGCCACAGAAAATCAAATACCTAAGGAATCAGTTTAACTAAGAGTGTAAAGGACCTGTACAAAGAAAACTACAAAACATTGCTTCAAGAAATAAAAGAGGACATGAGGAAATGGAAACACATTCACTGCTCTTGGATTGGGAGAATCAGCACTGTCAAAATAATACTCCCTAGAGCTTTATAGAGATTCAATGCAGTCCCTATAAGGATACCGATGACATTCTTCAAAGAAACTGACCAAATACTCCTGAAATTTATATGGAATAATAAAATTCCACGAATAGCTAAAGCAATCCTTGGGAAAAAGAAGATGAGAGGGATCACCTTTCCCAACTTCAAACTGTACTACAAAGCGGTAATAATTAAAACAGCGTGGTATTGGAATAAAAACAGACTTGTGGACCTAGGAATAGAGTTGGAGTATCCTAACACCCAGCCTCAAATACATGATCATTTAATCTTTGATAAAGGAGCAAAATGTGCGAAATGGAGCAAGGAAAACCTCTTCAACAAGTGATGCTGGAAAAACTGGGCAGCTATGTGTAAAAAATGAATTTGGACCTCTGTCTTACACCATACACAAAAAGTCAAATTAAATTGGATTAAAGATGTCAATATCAGACCAGAATCAATAAAAGTATGTTGAAGAAAATGTAGGAGAAAACCCTCTACAACAATGAAGCTAAAGGCATCTTCAAAGACGAAACACCACTAACAAAGCAATTAAAATCAAAGATAAACATATGGGACTATATGAAACTAAAAATCTTCTTCACCTCAAAAGAAAGTGACCAAGATACAAAGACAGTCGACAGAATGGGAAAGAATATTCACCCAATACCCATCTGAAAAAAATAAAAAAATACCCATCTGATAAGGGATTAATATCTAGGATATATCAGGTACTGGTAGAACTTTACAAGAAGAAAACAGCCAACCCCATCAAAAATTGGGGAGAAGAAATGAGCAGAAAATTTCAAAAAAGAAGAAATTCGAATGGTCCAAAAGGCACATGAAAAAATGCTGATAATCACTAATCATCAGAGAGATGCAAATCAAAACAACAATGAGATATCTATCATCTCACACCACAGAGACTGACACATATCCAAAAGAGCAAGAACAACAAGTGTTGGCATGGATGCAGGGGGAAAGGGACTCTCATCCATTGTTGGTGGGAATGTCGACTGGTACAGCCATTTTGGAAAACAATATCTCCAAAGACTAGAAATTGAGCTCCTGTTTGATCCAGCCATACCACTCCTGGGAATATGCCCTAGGAAGCCAAAAACACACAGCAGAAACACCGTCCTACACCCTTTATTTTCATAGCAGCACTATTCACAATAGCCAGAATCTGGAAACAACCAGAGTGCCTGAGAACTGATGGCTGGATAAAGAAACTTTTGGTATATCTACACAATGGAATACTATGCAGCTGTTAGGGAAAGAACTAAGTTATGAAATTTACCTATAAATGGATGAACATGGAGAGGATCATGTTGAATGAATTTAACCAGAAGGAAAAAAGGCAGATACAGAATGACTGCATTTATTTGCATGACATGAATATATATATACATGTGTGTGCATACACACAAATATATATATATATATATATAAATAAAATGATAACAATATCTAAGTTTAGGCAAAACATGGATGAGGAGGTCTTGTCAATAGGTGGAATCTACCACAAACATGTGGGGGTCAGAGATTAGCTAAGACAGAGAATGAAACAGTGTGCTACTATTCACAATAGCTAGAATCTGGAAACAACCTAAGTGCCTGAGAACAGAGGACTGGCTAAAGAAACTGTGGTATATCTACACAATGGAATACTATGCAGCTGTCAGAAAAGAAGAAATTGTGAAATTTACCCGCAAAATGGATGGACATGGAGACTATCATGCTGAGTGAAATTAGTCAGAAGGAAAAGGACAGATATAGAATGGCTGCATTCATTAATGGGATATAAATATATACCAGTGTTTAACTGAGTGTGGGCAATGGTAATGTCAGACTAGAACTCACCATTGAATATACACAAAGAGACTTACATGATAAACCCTAAATATTTGCAGGGCTAGTCCCCAAGGTATAAAAAGAAGGGGAGAGAGATGCAGAGAGAGAGAGAGGAGACAGAGACAGAGAGAGATAGAGACAGGGAAGAGAAGATAAGGGGGTACCTGCTACTGAGGCAGCCTGGGGGTGGGCTAGGAGAGGGTGTGGGTATACTGGTGGTGGTGATGGGGCACTGGTGGAGGGATGGGTGCTGGAATACTGTATTACCAAGAACCAATTATGAACACCATTGTAAAAAAAAGACAGTGTGCTAATAATCATCGAAAATGATAATACCAGCCTAGAATTGAGCATTGAATACATTCAAAGGGATACACCACGAAAACCTCTAAATGTACGTACTGCAACCCACAAGGTGTAAGAGAAGGAACAGAGAGAGAAAGAGAAAGAGAGAGAAAGAGAGAGAGAGAGAGAGAGAGAGAGAGAGAGAGAGAGAAAAGAGATAAAGAACCTGCCATAGAGGCAGGCTAGGCGGGGGGGGGGAATCAGGGACATTGGTGGTGGGAAGTGGGCACTGGTGGAGGGATGGGTGCTGGAACACTGTGTGACCGAAACCCCAAACATGAACAACTTTGTAACTGTATATCTCACAGTGGTATAATAAAATATTAAATAAAAAAAAAGCATCCCATCCCATCAAAAAATGAAGTGAAGAAATGAACAGAAACTTCCTCAAAGAAGAAATGCACATAGTCAAAAGGCAATCTAAAAATGTTCTAAATCACTAATCATCAGGGAGATGCAAATCAAAACAATGAGATATCCTCTCACACCAGAGACTGGCACACATACAACAAGAACAACCAGTGCTGGCACAGCTGCAAGGAGAAAGGGACTCTTATCCACTGCTGGTACTGCTGCTCAAGCGTTTTTGGAAACGATATGAAAATTTCTCGAAAAACTAGAAATTGAACTCCCATTTGACCCAGCAATACCAGTTCTGGGAATATAACCTGGGGGCCCAAAACACACAAAATAATACTTTTGAATTTCTACGTTCACTGCAGAACTACCTCACAATGGCCAGAATCTGGAAACAACCCAAATGTCTGAGAATAGATGATTGGAGAAACTATGATACAGCTATACCATGGAATACTACGCAGCTGTTAGGAAAAATGAAGTCATGAAATTGCTTATAAATGTAAGGACACGGAGAGTATCAATACTGAGTGAAATGAGTCAGAAGGAGAGGGAAAAATATAGAACTACTGTACTCAAAAACAAAACAAAACAAAACAAACAACCAAGTATGAGACTCATATCCAAGGCTAGGGGAAAACAGAGGCCAGGAGGACTGGTCAATAGTTGAAAGTTTGCCACAAGTGAGGTTGGGTGGGGAAGGGCAGCTTGGATAGAGAAGGGAGCAGTATGTTAGACATTATTACTCTGGACAAGAACTGAGTTATAAAAGTAAAGGGATATACATGATAACCTTTCAGAATCTGTATTACAAATCATAATGCCCCAAAAGGAGGAAGGGAGGGGGGGGAGAGAGAGGGAGAGAGAGAGAGAGAGAGAGGGAGAGAGAGAGAGAGAGAGAGAGAGAGAGAGAGAGAGAGAGAGAGAGAGAGAGAGAGAGAGAGAGAGAGAGAACTTGCCATAGAGGCAGACGCAGTGGAAAATAAGCACTGGTGAAGGGATGGGTGTTACAAATTCTTTGTCTAGTCAAGAAAGTGAAAATGTTGGAAATGGGTGACTTGGTACCTTCCATGTCACCTGTATCCTTAGGGAATAAAGCTATTTGAGACTGAACTCAGAGGACAATGTACTCTAATAACACTCCTTTGCTGTGCTCACCTGTATGGCTGCAAACGCCAGCGCTGCCCAGATAACGTGCATCATGATTTCTTGCAGTTTCTTCACAACTAATGCCTCACATCCCTGAAACAGAGAGTCACCCTCATTTGAGGACTTTAAAGTGAAAGCTTTAAAGTCATACATATCAGTACTTATTGATATAAATGGAAATGACAGAAACTGAGGGAGAACAAATGCATTTAAAAATAATTTGCAGTCGAAATAGAGGAAAGATCACAGTGGACTACAGTAACTGTCTGGCTCCGTTATCCCAAGTTCAAATTCAGGTGTCCAACATACACTGAGTGTGACCAGCACCTCAACTTTTTTGAGCCTGGCAGCTACAGTGTCTGTGACCCCAGTACTGCATGCAATTTCAGACTGCACCACAGCAGGTGTAGTAGGTACAAGACAAGGTGTAACCCAAAGCAAAACTAAAAAAAGTAGTGTACATGCAACATAGAGTGCAGTTCCCTGGCAAACACATGTAAAGCACAGTAACTAGAGGAGCACAAACTTCAGTGAGCACTCAGCCTGCATGCAACTACCAAAATTTACTGTGTGATTCCTGGAACTACAATGAAATATGTAAGTTACTGTAGCAAGGCACATGTGCAGCCAACATAATTATAACCAAGAGACAGAAAAGAGCAAGGGAAGGTGAAGGGGTAAAGAGAAAGGGAAGGAGAGGGGTGAAGGGGAAAGGAGAAAGGAAGGGGAGGGGAGAGAAAAGGGGAAAGGCGGGAAAGGAAAGGGAGAAGGGAAAGGAAGGAGAAACGAAGGAGAAGGAAGGGGGAGGGAAGGAAAGGGGGAAATGGAGATGGAATTTCCTAAAAAGATAAAAACTACAGTAAAATAGCATGAAAGCTAAGCAAAAGAGGATAGATGGCGGTTAGGTAGAGGTGATCTCACAGAGGTTACCAGAACACACCCAGGTGAGACCAAATTCAACTTACCTCTGCGTAAAGGTCAGAGGGGTGGGCCAGGCTGCCGTTGCAGCTACTGGCAGTCTCTCTGCAACAGCTAAGAGGGACGCTTTGATTTTTGGTTTCTTTGAACCAGTCTGTGTTTTCCCAGTCTGAATAGTTGTGAATTCCACAACAGTGCAGCTAGTAGAAAATAGAACAGAGATATTATTCCTCACATATACCTGTGCTGAACTTTAGAGTTTTAAACACTGCAGAAACTAGTGATGCTCAATAGGACTTCCTGGAATCACAGAAAGTCTGCATGTCCATATGGCAGCAATGAGTCACATAAAGCTACGTGCAGTTAAAATATGCTAAGTGTAATAAAGAAATCAAAATAAATTGGGGATGGGGGGAGTCTACATCTGATGGTGCTTGGGCTTACTCTTGGCTCTGTGTTCAGGGACCACTCTAGCAGTGTTTTAGGAAACCATGTCAGTGCAAGAATCAAACAGATGTTGGTCACATACTATCTCTCTGGCCCCATCACTGGATTTGTTTTTTGACTCTGGGGCCACTCCTGGCTGTCCTCAGGGGAAGGGGAGGACATATGTGGTGCAGGAAATCAAAATGGGGTTGGCCACTTGCAAGGCATGTCTGTTGTAAGGTCTGCCCAGCTAGAATTAAAATTTAATTTTAATTTAAATACATACCCATTATTCTAGTAGCTCTAGAACCTCTCTTCATATGAAAAGCACATTACTTTTGCCGTATGAAATACTACATAGTTTATAATTTGGAAGCTGTCCTATCTTACATGTTAAATGTAGGGTTATGAATTCAGTATTATTTCCAACATGTTTAAAATACTTTTTCTAAGATATTCTGCAAAACACATATAGGGGTAAGGCTGAGGATATGGCTCAAAGGGCTGCAGAGCCCAAGACCCAGGCACCAGATGGCCCTCAGCACTCTTGGTAGCCTAGAGTACAGCTTGGGCACTCCCCAACAGGAACAGATGAAGATAATGGATGAAACGAGGCTGATAACATGTTCACAACCACTTTTTTGTCAGGGCGAGTCAGTGTTTTGAGCCATATTCAGTGGTGCCAAGGGGTGCAGGGATTGCTCTCAGCACTGCTCTGGGACCACGCAGAGCCAGGGACTGAACCTGGGTCAGCTGCATCCAAGTCACGTGCCTTAACCCCTATACTGCTTCTCTGACCCAACGCTGACAATTTTTGAGGCAGACTTACAAAAATCTCAATTATTTACTTTATGAATGTTTCATACTATCTATAATAATTCTTTTTCAAGCTTTGTCTCATCTCTTCTGGCCCTGCCTCTCAATGCATAAAAGCCACACAACACCTCTAAAATGCATTTTGGCACCCCACACCTTGGCTTCATTATCACCTCTCTTGTTCAGTTAAAGAAAATTTAAGTCACGTGCTTCTTATCTGGCTTTGACTTGGTGATAGGAAAGAAATATTTTCAAAGATAAGGTAAAAATATCAGAAACATCATCATAGCTACAATAGAGTATGTCTTACTTCCATAGTAATAGCAGAGTAAGAGCCAATGCAAGGCCCTCAAAAACAAATGTGCTTCAAGAATTTTCACCTGTCTTCCAGTGGCAAACACAACAGAAGCAAAAATAATCAAATAGGACTACATCAAACAAAAAAGTTTTTGTACACAGTAAAAAAGAAACTAGGACTAAAATAAAGACACCATACATCAGATAAAGGGCTAATGTCAAGATACGTAAAACATGTGCCAAGCTCAACAACAAAATAACCCCATCAGAAATGAGGAGAGGAAATTTGTCCCTGAAGAAGACAAATGGTCCTCTAACACCAGTGAAAACGGTATACATCAGAAAGACTAGAAATAATCAGTGTTGGCAGGGATATGGTGAAAAAGGAACCCTCGTTCACTGTTGGTGGAAATGCCATATGGTTTAGTCTCTAATGGAAATCAGTAATGATTCTTTCTTCTTTTAAAAACCAAGACTAGGGCCGGAGCGATAGTCCAGCGGGTAGGGCGTTTGCCTTGCTGCGTAGCTGGCTTATGCCGGCCCGGTTCGATCCCCAGCATCCCATATGGTCCCCCGAGCACCGCCAGGAGTAATTCCTGAGTGCAGAGCCAGGAGAAACCCCTGAGCATTGCGGGTGTGACCCAAAAGGCAAAAAATAAAAAAAAATAAATAAAGCGGGTAGGGCGTTTGCCTTGCACGTGGCTGGCTTATGCCGGCCTGGTTTGATCCCTGGCATACCATATGGTCCCCCGAGCACCGCGGGGAGTAATTCCTGAGTGCAGAGCCAGGAGAAACCCCTGAGCATTGCCGGGTGTGACCCAAAAAGCAAAAAAAAATAAAATAAAATAAAAATAAAAAAAATAAATCCAAGACTAAATCTCCCATATGACCCAGTGAGTCCACTTCTTGGCATCTATCTCAAGGAAACAAAAAATTAAATCAGAAAGATACAAGCAGGAGTTGAAGTCACAGTGGGTAGAGCACTTGCCTTGTATCCAGACATACAGGCTCAATCCCAGACACTCCCATATGATTCTCTGAGCCTGCCAGGTATAATCCCTGAGCACAGAGTCAGTTGGGTGCAGCCCCTGATCTCCCCAAAAAAAAAAAAAAAAAAATTTAAAAAGATACAAACACACTTACATTCACTATAGAGCTAAATACAATAGCCATGATATGGAAACAACCTAAAAGTCCACTGACAGATGAATGGATAAAAAAGTTGTGCCAAACACACAATGGAATACTACGCAGCTATAAGAAAAGATAAAATCTCGCAGTTTGCTATATCGTTGGACAGAACTGGAAGGCATCATGTTAAGTGAAATAAACCAGGAGAAAAGGACAAATATTGGATCGTTTCAATCATCTGTAGTTTAGAGAAACTCCAAAACTGAATAGCCAGTAGTGAATGAGGACAAATCCTTGGTCTTTACTTCCCAAACATTTCCCAGCAGTGGAGGGAGGAGACTGGGAGGTGGGAGAAGGAAAAGGTAGACTAGATGAGACTAGGAACAGTGGTAGAACAGCTCAGGCACTTTGGTGTCAGGAAGATGTAGTCACTTTGCACATCAAAACCATGAAAGTTAACAATATAACCATGATACCTAAACTACAGTTAAAAAAGCAAAAATAATTTACCTGTCTTTGTACATAATCAATAGCCCGGCTAGCAGCATCGGGGTTAGTTCCATTGTAGGTCTTATACACTTTCTGAATGCTGCGATCAACTTCATTTTCCACCTGAAACAAACAAAAAAACCCATTATCTTAGAAAAACTGGCAAAAATAATAGTCAAGATTTCAACTAAAACATCTAAATGGCATGTATGAAAAGTTGGCAGATATCTCTATGAATTCAAAAAAATTCTTTCTTCCTACTTCCATAGACTCAAATGTAGTACAAAATATAAGATTAAAAGTTTTCAAAGACTGTGAGCACGATGTCAGGATAAAATTTAATTCAATGTGATGGAGTACAATGGGTAGGGTGATTGCCTTGTAATCCCTGGGACCCCATGTAGTACCCTTAGCCCAGAGCCCAAAGTCCTAAGCAGAGGTGGTGTGGCCCAAAAACCAAAGAAAAAAATTCTATTCAGGAGGAAGAATCACTGAGCCTTGAGACGTATGTCATAAATTACAAACGGGCTGAATTTCTTTATAAGTAAGTTATCTGTGGTTCTCAGAAGATCTGGCCATTTTTTCCCAGGCAGCAAAAATAAAACTCAAGTTCTTCCATCTATCCCGACCAAAAAAAAAAAAAAATCGGGGACAAATATTACTTCTATTTCACTTATTCAATGTTTAGATTTAGCCAAATATACAAAAGAAATCAGGGTTAAAAAAATTTTAAAGCATCCTTAGAAGTGATGCATTATGAAAATCCTGCTGTAGTGTACGTGAATGAGGACAAAGGAAATAAACTTCAAAACTTATGCTGACATTTAGTAAAGTGGCAGAAACAAAGTATTATTTGATAAAAATTGTTTGTACCAGAGTCTCCTTACCCTTGGAAAAACTAGACCTTTTAGTAACTGATGATGTGATTGATTAGACTATAAAACTGAAAAAAAGATCAATGACATGGTCATAATCCAATGCATTCTTTTCTGACATAGGATCCTGGTTCCTTATACATCAATGGTTTGAATGCAAAATTATCATATCATGTCTTGACTAATGATGTTAATTCTATTATGCCTCTACTGTAGTCTAGAGTTGTACTTGAACTAACTGAAGCCGCATATACTGCAGGTGAAAACAAAAGTAGGTAAACAAAGAAAGAATGGAAAAGGGAGAAGAAATGACCAAGACATAGGAGAAAGTAGTCTTGGGGCCTGACTTAGCAGGACCTCTCATTTCCCCTCTCATTTCTCATGTGGTAGGTTGGGTCACACTCACAATCTTTTTTTTCTACGCCCTTGCTCCAGGCATTTTTAAAATAGGACAACACCTCGAGGAGCTGGGGAATGTGAGGGTGGGTTTAGGCCTCTCATGGCATGTTCAGCCAGCTGATGGTTCAGTGCTATGAGAGGAGTTATGGGGCGACTTGTTTTTATTTGATTTCTGGGCCACACCTGCTGGTGCTCATAAGCTACTGCAGGCTTAGTAGTCCAGAGTGACTCCGGGTGTGCTCAGAGAACCATGCAGTGGCAGGAATCAGTCCCCAAGCATCCTGCATGTGTTCCAGCCCACTGAGAAATATTTTAAAGAAACTACAGGAGATAAAATCCTTATGGGAAATGAAATCCCTTGATTTAGTTCTCCTAAAACAGAAATCAGAAAATTGAATTTCCTTCTCTCTTATATGGTATTTGAGTTGAGAACTTTGAGCGTCTCAGCTAACAACTAATCACCTGCAGTTCATTCTGAACTCATTCTGAGTTCTTTTTTTTTTATTAATAAAAGGAAATCAAGGGCCGGAGCGATAGCCCAGCGGGTAGGGCATTTGCCTTGCACGCGGCCGCCCATGCCGTCCGGGTTCGATCCCTGGCATCTCATATGGTCCCCCGAGCACCGCCAGGAGTAATTCCTGAGTGCAGAGTCAGGAGAAACCCCTGAGCATTGCCAGGTGTGACCCAAAAAAAAGCAAAAAAAAAAAAAAAAAAAGGAAATCAAATGCCTTCAAACTAGAAAAGCAGTAATGTAAAGTTTTTTACTATATTAAATAAGACAAAGTATGGATGTATAATTTCTAATTTCCTTAGATTTTTTTCAGCAGTAGTTAAACTGAAATAAAGCAGAAAATGTTTCCTCAGATAAAATGAACTATTTCATTTTACTTGAAAACTTAAACCACTTTTAAAACCATGAATGACAGTAGACAACATACCTTTGCTCTGTAGACGCACCCCAAAACCACTACAACAACTTCTGTGACAAAAACCAAGAGAAGAATGATGACAAACTGTAAGGAAACAATGGTCAAAAATTAAATACAAATGAAAAAATAGCTCTACATATTCTCAATAAAACAATTATGATAACTATTATAAGTTTAACAGGCACCAATTCTGCTCCAATTCTGAGCCATGCTCAATGTAAGCAAGTAGAACGGACACAGTTCTCCTGCATGTTATGATGGCATACGCATCCCGTGGCACAGGAGCCTACCGTGGCAAGTCCGCAGCGGCTTTCCCCGGATTGTGGCACAGCAACCAATGAGCCCAATAATGAAAAGCAGGGCTCCAACAGCTATGATCACTACTGCAGGGATGAGAGTGTACACATCTTCAAAGAAGTGGTCGTAGTCATCATACGTGATGAAGACATAGGCTCCAACATAGCATAAAATGCCAGCTGCCCCCCTGGAGAAATAAAATCAGAACATGATAAAAAATAAAGGCATCTAAGAGCTGCTGTCCTGTCACTTCTTAGAAGTTTATAATTTCATTAATATTTCCTATTATTTTAAATTCTATTTGTGGATTATTTTCCTTCTAACAGCTGGGCAGTATATTATTAATTAGCAAGAACATTTAATACAGATGAAAAGCTTTCCAGACCATCTACTTTTCAATAGCTAGTTCAGCAACAACCCAAGAATAATCAATCCAATAACTAATATAACACACACACACACAAACACATATGTGACTCAACTACAAATTCAGTTCAGATCACAGGAGTGGTGGAAGTAGACCTCAACAAACAGGGACATTAGGAATAAGAGGGAAAGCAGGATTTGAACCCACCAATTTAACTCCAGAGAGCCATTTCTTTCTACACATCTTGGTGAAAATATAAGTAAAATAACCAATGATCAGGATACACATTTCCCCTCCCACTGGCCATTATTTTCAAGTGGTAAAACAAGAAGACTTGGTTACTAAAGAACTTTGCAAATTTTTTGGAAATATTTTGGAAGTATATGCAAATATTTATCTTTCAGAAGGGTGCTTCCTTAAATTTGAATCACCAGGTATCTCAGCAGGATGGAGATTTGGGCTAGAGATCTTGTACTGCCGACAAATTCTCTCTCAGGTATGCTGCTGCAATTGGGTTCTGGCCTATGGCCTTAGGTTTTAGAAGACCTAACCCAAGGGAAAGTGAATGCAAGAAAAAGGAATAGATAGAGCTCATTCAGTTCTGCGACAGCATTCTCCAGCTGGAGAATTACAAACTTTCTCCTCTAATACTGTCATCACTGTGCACTGGTCTGACGCTGAGAGCTCGACTTCATTGCTTTTATGTGAATGATCAAGTGCAGTGTAGGCTAAGTGTTAAAACATTCTGTTTAATGAATTATCACTTGTAAAGCACTTTGAGACTTTCACAGGAAAATAATTATTTTGCCATCTTTTAAAATGCAACACAATTCATTACTCCTCAAATTAAAAAAGGAGCCTCTACAAAGATACTAGAAATGTTATTAACTCCTCTCAACTGAAAATTCAGTTTCTTTTCCTTTAGGAGTGGATGGGGAAAAAAAATGGAAGTGGGTGGAGAACTCTCCCCAGCAGTGCTCAGGAGGCTTTGGAGTCTCTCTTGGCAACTCTAGGCCAGCCGGGTCAGCAATCTGCGGTGAGAGGGCTGAGTGTTTCTCGGACCCTGTGGTGCGGGGACTTACATAAGGCACCCTGCAGTACTCGACACCTCCAGGGCCACCCTGCGGGGCTCAGAGGGAGCTCCTGGCTCTGTTCTGCAGTCACTCCAGGAGGTACTCGGGGGACCATACATGGTGCTGGGGGTGATTCAGAGTGGGGTGCATGTAAGGCAAGCATCATAGCCCCTGGTTTTGTTTCTAATTAATGTCCCCTTCTCTTCTCTCATTACACTGACGATGAAGGGTACCACACACCAGCTGTGGTGCCTCCCAGGGATTGATGCTGTAGTCCTGATATTTGAGTACATGCTGCTTGCAGTGCTTGCCAAGGGTGACACATTTGGGTGTAGTGTGCCAGAGATGACACACTTTGTTGATCCCGAATGGAAGCACATTGGAATTGCACTGGTATGTGATGTAGTGGTGGAGACTGAACTAGGACACACTTGAAAGGCATGGGCTCTACCACTGAGCTACCCAGCCTCTCAACTCTTTTGAAGGCAGAGAGAGATGTCCCCCAAGTCATGATCGAGATCTCTGGTCCTTTCTGGCGTCACAGTCAACCAGGCTGGCAGTTCAATGAGGAGGACCCAGAGATACAGTGTTCCCTGAGCCCTGCGGTGCCCAAGTCATGAAATGTTCAGGTCACCTCGGCAGTGCTCGGACCTCTCAGGCCACACTCAACAGTTCTCGGTGCAGTTATAGAATTGCACCCAGCAGTGCTCATGGAACCATGTGGGGCTGGGAATTAATTTGGGGTCAGTCACATGCAATGCATGTGCCCCAATCTATAGTAGATATCACTGGTTTTCAATTTTTTTAAGCTTATGCTCAAGCTTCATCAATGTATTTTCCTACACTGAATCACTGTTATATTTGGAAAGATTATATGAAGTTGAAAAGACAACTTGTTTGTCTTTTAAATAGTAGGAACTTTTTTTTTTTGGGTCACACCTGGCAATGCTCAGGGGTTACTCCTGGCTCTGCACTCAGGATTTACAACTGGCGGTGCTCAGGGGACCATATGGGATGCTGGGGATTGAACCCAGATCGGCTGCATGCAAGGCAAACACCCTACCCGCTATGCTATCACTCTGGCCCTGGGACATTTTTATGACAAGAAGATGACTAGAATAACATGGCAAATCTAGAACTGAGCATTAAATAGAGGCAAAAAGATACACATGACAACCCTTTAATGTATGTTCTGTAATCCATAGTCTGGAGGGAAAGGAAAAGAGAAAGAGAGAGAGAAATGGAAAGAAATAAAGAACCTGCCATGGAGGAGGGCTGGGGGAGGGGAGGGAACCGGGGACGTTGGTGGTGGGAGATGGGCACCGGTGGCGGGATGGGTGCTGGAACACTGTATGACCAAAACCCTAATATGAACTTTTTTAATTGTATATCTTTGTAACTGTAAAAATAAAAAAAAATTTTAAAAAAAGAATAACATGGCAATTTTAAACTGTTCCTTTAAATCTTTTCCTTTTACATTTTGAAAGTTATTCCTTATCCTTCTCTGATTTTCAAGGAGTCTCATCAATGGTTTTCTAACTTCTCTCACGAATCCCTCGCTCATTCTCTTCATGGATTCTATTTACCTGAGTGAAATGTCAGCAATCTCCAAAGTGCTGTTCTCATTGTCGGCATTCTCCTGGGTCACACAAGTCACTGTAGCTCACCTCTCAGACCTTGACAATCCCCTTCAGCATTCCCAGACACCTAACTCTCAACCCACCTCCAACCTCTGTCTTCCCGCCTCATCTCACCTCCTTTTAAGGTCTAATCTTCGCAGCCAAACATCTGGGTTCCTCTGTATGTTTGGCCTGCCCCGCCTCTATATTCCAGCAAGCAAACCCCTTTGAGTGTACTTCTAATACATCCCTGGGATAGCTTCTATCTAAATCTGGGCCTTATCACTGCTCACCTAAACTTTTTTACCCTCCATTTCTTAATATGTTCTTTTATATAAAAATTTACCAACCTGCTCAAGACATCAGTTTTTTATGATTCTTTTAGTTTTTGGTTTTGGTGCCATGCATGACTTGTTCATGGTTTACTCCTAGCTGTGCACTTGGGGATCACTCTTGGCTGGGCTAGGCGGGCTGTATGTGATGCTAGGGATCTAATGTAGGTCAGCATGTGTAATCAAGTTCCCGACCCATGGTACTCTTTCTCGTCCAACGAAAAATTAGGATGAGATAAATAAGGCCCTCAATGAACTGAACCTATTCTCCTGTCTTTTGGCTTCAGACTTCTGTTATCTCACATACTCCATGGACAAGAAAAAAAACCATAATATACCCAAATAGAAAACACAAATAGCATTTTCTTAACTTTGTCACTTACTTTGGAATTTCCTTTCTTCATCTGGCTGGGAACTTCTTGTCACTAAGATTGGAATTGCACTGGCATGTGAGGTGACATCTTAAATATCACCCCTTTCTTTATTAAAGTCACTCAACCATTATAGACTGGATTAAATGCCTTACCACTACTCACATATCATCCTTACATAGCTCTGAGAGAGCATTTGTTACAGCTGTTGCAATTATAATGATCCAGGACCCAGCATACCTTACAGGTACAAATTTTGCCCCTCTTGTCTTTCAATCCCATATCACTTAACAGGGATGGCGCAGGGCAGGCATATGTCAAAATATATTGAATATATGTTGTCTCATCTCATTCCTTAAAAGGAGGCTTGCAACTCTGTATCGATGACAGACTTAGATTAGTATTTGTGTTACTTAACCCAAAGTCTATAGCTTTCAGTTCATTCTTCAAAAACTTTCCCCAGCTTATTAAATCCCAGTGGCTGTCCTGTCTAGAATATGCTAGTTAACACATGCTGCATTTACAGCATTCACTCCCATCCAAAGGTCCTTGGAGATAACTAACACATTCTGAGGAAGTATCACATGAGATGACGTCAGGGAGAGGAAGAAGAGAAAAACATCTTTATAGTGTGGGTTCATTAATTATCAAAGTATGCAAACAACTTAAAACTCTTACAAAACAATAGTTTTACTTAACTACATATGTGTGGGACATGAAGACACATGCACATATACTGTTAATACTTTTCTCAAACTGAGGAGTGGAAAAAAAAATCCTAATATGAGTCAGTCAAATTTTGTCCAGTTTGTCTTCACTAGTGATGTCTCTACCCTTTGGCATCTTAAATTTTCTTAGTTTAAAAAAGACTATATTTCTTTTTAAAAGGTTTAGATTAAGGGGCTAGATAGTGCAGCAAGGTCAGAGGCTTGTTTTGCAGGCAGCTAACAGAGTTCCATTCCCAGCATTGCATATGGTTCCCGAGCACCACCAAGAGTGATCCTGAGTGCAGTCAGAAGTAACCGAGCATTGCTGTGTGTGGCCCCAAAACAAAAGGAAACAAAAAGGTATGAATTAAAATGAATTTCATCTTTGAGCTGCTAGTAAATGAAATTTCAGACTATATAAATAAGAATGAAAACTTTTTATAAACTCAAAAATTAATTTGGGGCAGCACACTGAAGAGCTACTTGCATTTTAAATAAATTTTTAAAAAGTCTTCAAACAAACTAGGGAGATTCCTGACATTTGGGTCCCTGTCTGGAAATGGGCCAAGGGACATCCTCCGGGTGCTGCCACCACCTCCTCCCCCACACCTGCCCTCATCTGAACACGAGATTTTAAAGAGGCAAAAACAAACAAAAACCCAACTAAGTCAACATGAAAGTGCGATTGTGAAGAAGCAAAAACAAACAAAAACCCCAACCAAATCAACATGTAAAAAGCCAGAGCGGATAGGGGCACTTGCTTCGCATGCGGCCAACCCGGGCTTGATCCCCGGCATTCCATATGGTCCCCGAGCACTGCCAAGAGTAATTTCTGAGTACAGAGCCAGGAGTAACCCCTGAGCATCACTGGGTACGACCCAAAAAGCAAAACACAAAATAATAATGCAATGGGAAGCTACAGCAACAAATATTGTCCTCTAAGCCCCAAGCCTGATCCCTGAGAGCAGAGTCAGGAGTAATCCCTGTACACCACTGGGTACACACACACACACACACACACACACACACACACACACACACACACACACACGAAAGTCTAGTAGATGTCATTGTAAAGCTGTCTTTTCTAACAAGGAAGTTTCTCTTCCTCAGTTGACCCTTCACATCTTTTTTCTTGTAATGGCATTTGTATATAGTGCTTATATCTGAAGTTGTTTAATAAGCAACTTTTGAAATGACATCAGTTACTCTACAACTAAAGAGTGGGTATTCTAACAGTTGAAGTCCTGTAAACCCCAAGAACCAATGCTTTAATGACAGTCAACCATTACTATGAAATAGGTAAGAGTCTATGGGGAGAGAGATCATTAAAGAATTCCTTACTGGCCAAGCAAGGATTTTGCAGCTCTGAAGTTGCTGTCTGGGGTGGGGGTGATGTAGGACATACCCATAAGTCTCAGGGCTTAGTCCTGTCTCCACGTTCAGGGACCACTCCTGGCAGGGCTTGGGAGACAATATGGGGTGCAGAGGATCAAACTCGGGTTTAGTGGGCAAGCGTCTTGCTCGCTGTACTATATTTCTGGCCTGACATGAAGATTTTTAATACAGCAGTTGTGGCTATTAAAAAGTCTGAAAGGTGAGCTGGGTTAAGTCCCTTGATGGGACTGGGCCCTATCAAAGGATCTAGTCTGCCAGCAAAGCAGCTGGGCTGTGGGGGGAGGTGTCATAGAGGAGATGAAATGTGGAGCCTGGAAGCAGCTGAACTGCTTTAGTTCCTGCTGAGAAAATCTGAGCCTGTAAGGGAGAATTTATGCCAGGGCAGTGTACTAAAAATATTCATCCTTTTTAGCAAGAAATAAGCAAAATTGAAGGGAAAGGCTGAGAGCTGAAACTACAGGGGAAAAAATGTTTGGAGACTTGAGAAGAGCCAGTCCTTTCTTTCCCATAATGCTAGGACATTCCTCAAAATAACAGTACGCTACTCTGTTACACAATTTTAAATGTACAAGTTCCAAAAAATATGTTATTTTATTGTTTGACTTTCTATCACATACACACAAATATGAAGTTCCCTTTAATATAAAAATTTCATTCTGCATGAGGTCATGGACTCAATTCCCAGAACCATTCAAAAAAAACCTTTCCCCTCCTTACACAAGATTGGTTTTTCTAGTTTAAAAGCTAGTGTTTTGTTTCTGTGCTTTTCAAATTCTCTGTAAAATAAACAGCTGATGAAATGTTAAAATTCACAATACGACTACATTTTTTATTTTCTAAGAAAGAAGCAGTATGAAATCAAAGACAAGCCAAATCAGTGAAATATGCGACGGGAATGTGGCAATACTAAAAAGGGTTTCAACTCGTTACAAGTCAGGAGATAAAACAGCTCTGTTGTGAAATGAGTAGCTATATAGAAATTTAGATACATGAAGGTGGAAGCATCCCAACCACAGAACATTTGGGTGAAGATAAAGCAAAGAGCTGAAGTAATTTTCCTGAAGAGGCATAAAGTAGCCATGTAGTCACAGAACTGGCAAGAAGCAGAATGGTTTAAAGATGAGGGACCACCAGTTAAAGGCAGGGTTATCTGTCTGGGCGAACTGTCTGCGTGAAGTGATCCTTTGTAGTGATTTCTGCCTCAAGAATCATTTGGCAAGGGGCCGGAGTGATAGCCCAGCGGGCAGGGCGTTTGCCTTGCACACAGACGGCCCATGCCGGCTGGGTTCGATCCTCGGCATCCCCTATGGTCCCCCGGCACCACCGGAGTAATTCCTGAGTGCAGAGCCAGGAGTAACCCCTGAGCATTGCCGGGTGTGACCCAAAAAAGAAAAAAAAAACCAATCACTTGGCAAAACAGAAGTAACCAGAATGCTGGGGGAGGAAAAAAGTTAAAAAAGAAAAAAGAAGACTGAGTAAAACCACCATGTACTTTAGTCTTTGTAAGAAAGCATATATCAAAACAGAAAGCAAAAGGGAGGGGGTGTTTAGAGACAGCAGAAATAATTTAACTCAAAGTTTCCTTTATAGTTATATTATTGAATGGGGGGAAGCACACCTCCTAATGCTCAAGCGTTACTTCTAGCTCTGCACTCAGAAATCACTGACAGTGTTTAGGGGGCCATCTGGGACGCTGGGGATCAAGCCATATTGGTGGGGTGGCAAGCACCATTTGTACTACTGCTCCCACCCCAGCTTTTTACTCATATTAGTTTTTTTATGTACCTCTTTTCTTCTAGGAGGAATCAAATAGTAAAGAGTAAATAGTATAGAATTGAGGAATCAAATAGTATATTCACTGTCTTCCCGTTCATCATCGATTTGCTCGAGCGGGCCCCAGTAACATCTCCATATGTCCTGTCTCATGCTAGTAGAGCCCAAGGGCACCTGCTTGCTCCAGGAACATAAAGAGCCTCAATCCATTCCGGAATGAGGCCTATAATTGTTACTGGTATTTGGCATATCAAATACAACACGGGTAGCTTGCCAGGCTCTGCCGTGCAGGTAGCATACATTACCAATCCATAACTGTTATAATAGCTATGATTATGATTAGTAATGTGAATTTCATTCATATTTTAGAAGGAAACTTGGCAATACCTATATTCAAAACCAACTGTAAATACAATCCTGAGATCTAGCTATTTTCCACTTTGAAATTCATCTGACATTCACATGTACCGATTTGCAATAGATATGGGAAAGATTTGTACTGTGTACTGACCGCACCCTACAAGACAGAGACTAGTGTTGGGTCCTGAGACCTTTCCATTACATGCGCAGAATGGAAAGTTTCCAAGTCCAAGGAAGAGTGATCAGAACCGTTATCTGTGGTGCTCACACTCCAGATGACAGAATGATTTCAGTACAAATGCCAGGAGCTAACCATGTCACACGCACACGTACGTGCAATCACACACCTGTTCCAGTCGATGCACATGGAAACTATATGCATTTCTACATAGAGATCTTTCCAATAGTATATAGTGCATTTCTGAAAGCTTCCCAAAATTCCAGCCTTGAGTCATTTCAGTGTCGTAAAATCATCTCACATTTTTTACTTAATAGTCTCAGTCCAACCGCTTTGTTTGAACTTAGTCTGATAACATATTTTGCATCGAACTTTATTACTTCTTTACAAAGCCCAATGCATATTCCAAGTATCCTCTTACCACTTTCTTATGTTCTCAACTCCTGAGCATCGTCAGGTGTGACCAAAAAGGAAAAAATAATCTAACTGGTTATTAACAAAGGCAAGAGGTATTAAAAAATGTGGAGGTAGAGAGAAGGTAGAGTATAAATATAGAGTAACCTGTTATAAGATTGATAATTCCATAACATACATAAGTCTCAGCATCTACTGCTTTTACAGCTTTTAACTCCACTTTCACAAATCTAATCAGGGGGCAGGGAAGACAGCTCAATATGCTGGAGTGTATACTCTGCATGCAGGAATCCTGGGTTCAATCTACAGCACTACATGCACTTCCCCTTTACCTCCAGCCCCTCATTGCCAAGAACTATCCCTGACACCCTGAGTGCTGCCAGTTGTAACTCATAAACAAAACCAATAACAAGAGAATCCCATAGAAACAAAAAATTCTATAAATGGTAGGTTCATCAAAATGTTGTTAATTGGGGCCAGAGCGATAGCACAGTGGGTAGGGTGTTTGCCTTGTATGCAGCCCACCCGGGTTCAATCCCCAGCATCCCATGTGGTCCCCTGAGCACTGACAGGAATAATTCCTGAGTGCAGAGCCAGGAGGAACCCCTGAGCATTGCCGGGTGTGAACCAAAAAGAAAAAAAATTAATTTTTAAAAAACCCACTGGGAAGCCAGAAAGAGACTTGCATATAGTCCTAAAATATTTGTTTGTCTTGGATACTTGAATAGAGACCTGACAGTGCTTGGTTGGGGGAACAGGAACAAATAGGTTATCCGGAGTAACACTGGAACATACCCGGAAGATCTTGAGCACATGAGTAGTAACTCAGTTACCCAATGGAGGTAACAGTAGGCATCAAAGCCATAACTGTCAGTTAACAAATAATGGGGTGGGGATTGGAGAGAAAACTGGACAGGGATGGGGGAGGGTCACGGCACTTTGGTGGCAGGGGTGAGCAGCATCTTTGTACACCAATCCGGAAACTTGAATACGATTGTAATCTTGTCACTAAAGTGGAATCACTTGAGTGAACAACCCGTGTTTCTCTTGGCTCTGCACAAGGCAGTAGAGCCCTAACGGTGTCTGGGGAGTTACATGGAGTACAGAAGATGGAACCAGGGTCAGAGAGGAATGTTAGGCAAATTTCTTAATTCCTGTACTCTTCATCCGGTCCCAAAAATCAGTTGTCTCTGGGTAATGGAATGAGAGATGGCTGTTTTGTAAAAGATGTTTCTGTAGTGTCTTCTTTAAAAAGCAAGACAATGGTTTAGAGAGGCAGTACAAGGATTAAGGCACTTGCTTTAAATGCAGCTGACTCCAGTTTAACGTGGTGTGGCATATGGTTACCTGGGCACCACCAGGCGTACAGAGCCAGAAGTGGCCCCCAAACCAAACCAAACCAAATCAAATAAAAAACAAGCCCAAAGCAAATATAGGGCCAGAGAGATAGTACATGGGCTAAAACACTTGCAGACCTGATTAGATCCCATGCACTACACAGTTCCCAAGCATTGCTAGGAAGCCCCTGAGCATTATCAGGGCTGCCCAAGCAACTCCCTGGCACCACAGGGCCCAAGCAGCATTGCAGCCTCAGGCTCTTGCATTGAACGATAGGCCCAGTTGGCATCATCATAGGACCCTCCCCAAAATAGATTGCAACCCCTGGCAGCACTGCAACTGGAAAAGGTCAAGTGACCTCTAGTGAGCAAATATGTGAGCCCCACAGCAACCCCTGGTGAATGCCACAATGTTAACCTGTGTGCCTCAACTAATCATAGGATCACAGGAGCATGTACACAAGCACTGTAAAAGAGTACAAACCTCAGTGAGCCAAGAGTGTGCCCTAGAGTGGCCAAGTGAGCGAGCAAGTAGGTGAACCCCAGTAAGCACCACAGCACGTGTGCAACCCCCAGTCATCTCAAAGACTTCAGCAACAAAGGGAGGGGGAGGGGGAAGGAAAGAAAGACAAGAATATGACTTGTATAATCAGAAGAATTTAATATTTAAAAACATTCCTCTGTGCTTTCTCACCACTATAAAACAGCTATCGCTTTAATCCCAAATTTAGACTTTTTTAAAGAAATATTTTATTATACCACTGTGAGATATACAATTAGAAAGATGTTCATAAAATGTTCATATTTGGGTTTTGGCCATACAGTGTTCCAGCACCCATCCCTCCACCAGTGCCCATTTCCCACCACCAATGTCCCCGATTCCCACCCCCTCCCTAGCCTGCCTCTATGGCAGGTTCTTTTTCTTTCTCTTTCTCTCTCTCCTTCTCTTTTCCTTCCCTTCCACATTGTGGATTACAATACATACATTAAGAGGTTGTCATGTGTATCTTTTTGCCTGTATTTAATGCTCAGTTCTAGGTTGGTATTAGCTGTTCCTTTCTCTGTCTTACCTAACTTCTGACTTCCACACGTTGGTGATAATTTCCACCTTTGACAAGACCTCCTGATCCATGTTTCGCCTGACCTTGGATATTGGTGTCATAATATGTACATATACATTTATGTAACCCTAACCCAAAATTAGACTTCAAATGAAGGATCTTTGCCTAATCTCCCCATGTATCACTTTTTGGGATCTATCTGGCTTTAACTTATTAGGTTTTATTTTTTTCTAATTATCTAATACAAGTCTGATTCTTTCAGTGCACATTAAGGAGACAAGAAAAAAACATTAAATCATACATGGGTGATGTTCTTTTGATAATAAGTTCATTTTCTCATCATTAGCAATATAATTAGTATTAGTGCCATTATTCTCAAAGGATATTTAATCCTTTACACTGCTACTTCTCTAATATTTCAAAGAGTATGCTCCTTCTGCTGCAGTGCTCACTGAGCACAGTCAGGACAGGTCCTGTGTATTGCCTGATGTAACCCCAAAACCAAACAAAAAATAAACACCCAAAAACAAAACCCAAATTTAGACTTGATTCTGCCCTATTTTCAATTTTTCTGCACATGAGAAAAAATTTGTTTTTTTCCTCCTTTGGAGTTTTTTGGGCTACAACCAGTGGTACTTGGGCTTACTCCTGGCTCTGTGTTAAGCAGTCAGTCTTGGCAGTGCTCAGGGAACCATACAGTGCCAGGGATAGAACCATTATTAGCCATGATTAAGAGAGAGTCTTCTCAAATGCGGCTGGGGAAGCTGGAACTCGGCTCTCCCCAGGCTCAGCTGACCATGGGGCTCCCAGGAGGACAGATGGGTTTTGGGAGTGGGCCCATCACCTCTGGGGGTCCCAGAAGCAGCCGGATGAGACTCGCCCACCACACTAGCCGCCACCTTCGCTGTCCGGACGCTGGGATGCTACCTCAAGACCAGATTAACAGAGCAAAACGAGTTCGAGCCCAGGTAGGCAGCTCCCAGAAGCGGGAATCACTGGGAATTTGTCAGATGGAGCCAGGGGGTCGGCCCTTCCCCCTCCATTTTGTCAAGCCTGGTGGCCCCACCCAGGAGCTGCCCTGGGGCGACCAGCCATAGCATGCAGTCTCAAACGCGGCTGGGGAAGCTGGAACTCGGCTCTCCCCAGGCTCAGCTGACCATGGGGCTCCCAGGGAGGACAGATGGGTTTTGGGAATGGGCCCATCACCTCTGGTGGGTCCCCAGAAGCAGCCGGATGAGACTCGCCCACCACACTAGCCGCCACCTTCGCTGTCCAGATGCTGACCATGAGGCCCCTGGGTCATAGAGTGTTGACCACAAGCAGCCGCGTGGTCCATCAAACTAGTGGAAACAGTTATGTCCTTTAATGTACTGCATTCTACAATGTGTAGGAGGGTTAGGCAGGAGGGAGAGATAGAGAGGAGAGAAAAGACATACAGAACCCGCCAAGTAGTTGAGGTGTGGGAGGGGGAGGGAGGTGGGGACATTGGTGATGGGAGATGGGTTAGGATGGAGGGATGGGTGTTGGAGCACTGTAGAACCAAAACTCTCTATGAGCATCTTGCAATTGTATGTCTAAAAGTGGTGTAATAAAATTTGGGGAAAAAAAAAATAAAAAAGACTTGTTGAGCTCTCAAAAAAAATAAATAAATAAAGAGTCTAAGTCCTGCACTCTCTTCAGCCCTGTATTTGTTTTTACATAGTACTGTTTACACAATAATCAAATTGGTCCTATTTAATCCAAGTATACCTACCAACTGAAAGACCAGGAAGTTGAGATGGTGAGAAATCGAAAATAAACAAAAAATTCCAAGCTGTGATGAAATTAGATAAACCAACTACTAGAGTTAAATTACTACAAAGCCATGGACATGCACTCTTTTCAGATGGCAGGTTTCCAGGGGTCATCTGAAAAGCATGGAGCCAATCATGTATATTTTCCTGAGATGTTCTACCCCCCATACACTTTATACTATACCAATAAAAAAGAGCTACTCATTTCTATTGGAAGGAGGTGCTTACAATTGATATTACATTATCCACTTTAGAATTATTTATCGAAGAAATTGTTTCACACACCTTCTGAGTAGTTTTAAAAAAAACACACAGATGCAAATAATTTTTTTCATCACTAGACTCTACCAAAACATTAAGAATATTAAAGAGGCATAGAAGATAATGGTTTTCATTTATCGATTTAATTTTCAATGGGGGAACCAAACCTGGTGGTGCTGTGCTCAGTAGCAGACCAGGGGGATTGAACCAGGGCTTCCTGCATGCAAAACAAGCTAAGCTCTTTGAACTACCTCTCCTTAAAATAATATAAGATTTGACACTGTCCATGGGTATATTCTGGAGTAGAGGAGGGACAAGCACACTTAGAAACAAAAAGTGAATGAATTTTTATGGTAATTTTGCATAATTTTGCCTATCTGCCTCTGCCCATAAACTGATTTATATTGCCTTTCTCAGTTGGTATGGCCCACTAAGTCTCTGGTTATATACCATGACATGCCAACTGATAGCTTTTCTTCCAGTGAACTGATAAACTATGGGAGGAGGGGGTTTGAAAATACCAGCTAAAGGTGTGTTTTAATGACATAGTCTGTGAGAGCTGTCATTCATGATGATATAAATACAAAAAATAAAGAAAAAAATCCCTTAAATGAAATTCCAGTTTTTATTTTTATGTTTTTTGATTTTTTGGGTCACACCCGGCAATGCTCAGGGGTTACTCCTGGCTCTACACTCAGGATTTACTCCCAGTGGAGCTCGGGGGACCATATGGGATGCCGGGAATCGAACCCAGGTCGGCTGCTTACAAGGCAAACACCATACCCACTGTGCTATAGCTCCAGCCCCGAAATTCCAGTTTTAAAGGTATCATATTTTCAATGTAAATATTAGGCTGTGCTAGAGCACAGTAAATATGTAAAAGGAGATTTGTGACAAGAAGTTTTCTGTGAATTTTGTTTGGTTTTGTTTTGCTTTTTGAGTCACACCCAGCAATGCTCAAGGGTTACTCCTGGCAGTGCTCGGGGCACCATATGGAATGCCAGAGATCAAACCTGGGTCAGCGTGTGTAAGGCAAATGCCCTACCCACTGTGCTATCACTCTGTGAAATATCATTTAAAAAAAACAAATGGGGGACGATGGGATCCCGAGGAGGACAGATGGGTTTTGGGTGTTGGCCCATCGCCTCTGGGGGGTCCCGGAAGCAGCCCGAATGAAACTCGCCCATCACACTAGCCACCATTTTCGCTGTCCGGACTGGGAAACTGCCTCACGGCCAGATCAACAGAACAAAACCAGTTCGAGCCCAGGTAGGCGGCTCCCAGAAGCGGGGAATCACTGGGAATTTGTCAGATGGAGTCAGGGTTCGGCCATTCCCCTCTCCATTTTGTCGAGCCTGGTGGCCCCTGCCCAGGAGCTGCCCCGGGACCAGCATGCAGAGCTTCACAAGCGGCTGGGGAGGCTGGAACTCGGCTCGCGCCGAGCCCAGCTGACGATGGGATCCCGAGGAGGGCAGATGGGTTTTGGGTGTTGGCCCATCGCCTCTGGGGGGTCCCGGAAGCAGCCGGATGAAAATTTGTGAAAATTTGTTTTTAAGATGCCATCTCTTAATCGTTACCTATGGCTTTCAATTATGATTTGTATTTACTGTACAGGATATTTCACATGAGTGAATGAATAATGAAGATTATTCTGAAGTTGTTTCTAAAAACATTTAAAAAGATATTTGACTTTCTATGGTACTTCCTACTCCATAAGGTGTTTTAGTGTTACTATCACCTCTTAAAAAAAACAGTTTGTGGTATAAAACAACAGCTTAAAGTGTTAGATTATAAATTCTACAAGCATGAACAAAGCTTACTCTTACAGACCATACGGTGCCTCAGACATGAAGAAAAGAGTAAAATAAATACTAGTTACCTGTTTTTTCTCATAGTGCAGAAAAGGTAAAAGCAATTTATATGACATGGACTTGATTACTCTCTCAATTAACTTACTAGACTGAAAACCCCAAACATTTCAAAGTACCTATATGAATGTATCTTAGGTGCAGCATCGGTCAGGTCAGATGATCTACCTCTCTGACATCTATGCGAAGGTAGTTTAGACAAGAGGCTAATGAAGACTGCTCCAATAGCCTTGGAAAAGGCAGTGTTGTGCTTCAAACATCCCTAAGCAGGCGTGGCGAGAATACAGTGGGTAAGATACTTGTCTTGCACTAAGCCAGGTTTAGTTTCTTACATCCTATGGGGGTCCTGGGAGCTCTGCCAGCAATGGTCACTGAGTGCAGAGCAAGAAGAAGCCATGAGCATCATCAGGTGCCCCCAAACAAAACCAAAACACTCCTAACCATATTCCATAAAGTATGGAAGTCTGCCATTAATACCCTTGCCATTCTAATTTGAGAGTGAGAGAGAGAGAGAGAGGTGTACTAGCTTAACATTATCAATGTCAAGCTAAAGTTCTATTTTGATAACCTTCAGGATTTTTAATTTGTGCCCCTCCACAGTTTACACCCTTAAACTTTGCTTTTCTACATAATCTAACCCCGGGTCTCTTAAGCCTATATAGGGTCATATCTGTCATATCAAGAAAAGAGTAAAAAATCTGGCAGCGATAAGAGGTTTCTGAAGGAGCACTTGATCACTTGACATCCCGTTATTCATAGATTTGCTCGAGTGGGCGCCAGTAATATTTCCATTTGACTCTATCACGTGCCAGTGTAGCCCAATGGCATCTGCTTGCTTCAGGAATACAAAGAGCCTCAAACCATTCGTTCAGGGTTTTGACGAAAAAGTCTGACCATCTTATAGGTGGGTGCTTGTCGGGGAATGCTGCGGGGTCCCCGACAGTGCCGGGAAGCGAAGTTCCCTTCTACCTCCGAAGCCGGGCGGGGAATGGATGAAGACTCAGGAATCCGATGCAGTTTTAAAAGGCTTTTACTTATCACAGGTTCAGGCATGCAAGTCAGCAATAGGAGAAACCCTGTGCTTAGGATTCCCAGCTAGAACCCCAGACACGTGTAGGTCAAGATGGCAGCCACCACGTGTTAAGGCCCTGTAAAAAGGAGGAAAAAGACAAGACTCCCAAGAAGGGTGCAAGCTCACAAAGAGAGAGCCCAAAAGAGAGAGAGCGGGAGAGGGAAGCAGGCTGGTTTTATACCCCTGCAACTCAGACCTCCCACTATTATGGGAAGCAGGAAGAGTCAAATGCCCTTAGGAACTTTCTCCCAGCACCTCACCTAGGCTCTATTATATGCTAATGTTTTGAGCCAAGATCTGCCTGGAGATGCCTTTATAGGGTAGAGAAGGGGTTTTCTGAGATGGCATGTCTCTGTACCGAAGACTAATACTAATGCCAGTTAAATATTTCTCCAAGCCTTCACAAGTCTCGTCTACTTCAAGGTAGTTTTGTATTTTAGTTGCTTTTGAGTTATCAGGGAGCCATGCTTGCTTGCTTGGAGGCAAACAGCATTTCTCTCTAGTCTAATTACTTAGAGATCCAACATGGCCAGGCAAATATGCTGATAAAAATCTAGCTAGTCCCACGATGATTGTGGTAGCATGAGAGAATATTTATACCAGTCAGTACAGAATACATGGTCAGATAAACTGCCACATTTAGACTACCCCCCTATCTACGAAGTGACCTGCAGGAGGCAATCCAGGGCAGATGCAGAGGTTCTTAGAGGAGGCCTGCAACAGGCGGCCACATGATCTTTTGACATCCTGTGGGATCCAGTCAGTAACGGCTCTAGTCCAGCGGTCATCTCCAAATCGCATTACATGTCCAGCCCATCTGATTTTCGATGCCTTGGCAAATGAGACAGTGTCCCTGACTCTGGAACAGCGACCGGAGGTTGAAGCTCCGGATTCCTTCTTTCACTTGAGTGAGACGTGATATTCCAAGCATAGCTCTTTCGATTCCGCTTTGGGAAACCCAAATAGTATTCTCATCCTGCTTTCGTAGGGCCCAGGTCTCTGAGGCGTATGTTAATGCAGGGAGAACGGTAGAGTTTAAGAGATGTGCCCGGAGCTGGAGGTTCTTTGTCTTTTTAGCTATTTCTTTGATGCTTTTGAAGGCATTCCATGCTGCTCTCTTCCTTCTGCACAGCTCAGGTTTTAGGTCGTTCATCATGTTGACTTCTCGACCTAGGTACACATAACTGCTACATTCAGAGATGTCTGTTCCATTGAGAGTGAACGGGGCCTCTGGAACTAGTTCATTTTTCATGAACATAGTTTTGCTGAGATTCAGCTGTAGACCTATCTTTCCACATTCTCGGTCGAAGTCAGCCATCATTTGTGCTGCTTGGCTAATGTTTGGTGTTATTAGAACAATGTCATCCAGCGGGAGGCGGTGTAGTTGCGGACCGTCTATCTTCACTCCCATTCCTTCCCATTCTAATTGTTGCATGATGTTCTCAAGAGTGGCGTTGAAGAGTTTTGGTGAAATGGTATCACCCTGCCGAACCCCTCTTTTGACATTGATGATCACTTCTTTGTAGAATGGTGAGATCCTGGTGGTGAATCCGTAATACAGCTCATGAAGGATCTTGATGTATTGGGTTTGAACGCCCTGTTTTGGCTAGGGCTTCGATGACTGCTTTAGTCTCCACAGAATCAAAGGCTTTCTTTAAATCAATGAACATGAGACAGAGTGGCATCTGGAACTCCCTACAAACTTCAATGAGCTTGGTTTCTGTTCAAAATCAACAAGGGAATGAATCCAGGGAGTTGCTGGCAGCGCCCGCCTGTGTTATCTCTCAGGTGAAAAGGGGTCTCAAGTGGAAAAGGTTTAAGCAGCCCTGAGCTAGACCAAGTCAAGGTTAACAATTCTGGCCATAAACTCATTTGGTATAAAGCCTTAGTATTTCTGGTGGCTAGCACATATCTATTTTCACCACACCACTCAGTGAACAACTGCCAAGTAGGGTATCAAGACATAAAAGGTGTAGTTTAAGTCTTCTAAACCAATTAAACTTTAACGCTTATCAACAGTCAATATCACTGACAGTGAGGAGCTGGTCTTTACTAAAGCTGTATAAGGAAAACTAGATAAACATTAGCTGTGTTTTATGGAAGGAATGTTTCTATTTCTACTTGTTCATCTAGGCACCATAAAGAGGATGGGACTACTATATATCAGACTGCACTATAAAGTCCCAGGGTAAACAGGGTTGACTTGTGTTTGTTGTTGTTTTTGTGCCACATCCGCACAAAAAATAGGCAAGCTCAAGAGTCTATTCCTGGGGCGGGAGCAATAGCACAGAGGGTAGGGCATTTGCCTCACATGCGGACAATCTGGGTTCAATTCCTGGCATCCCATATGGTCCCCTGAGCACCACCAGGAGTAATTCCTGAGTGCAGAGCTAGAAGTAACCCCTGAGCATCGCCGGGTGTGACCCAAAAAAGCAAAAAAAAAAAAAGAGTCCACTCCTGACTCTGCACTTAGGAATTACTCCTGCCAGTGCTGAGGAACGATATGGGATGCCATGGATTGAACCAGATTGGCTGCATACAAGGCAAATACCCTTCCACTATACTATCACTCTGCCTTATTAACTCCTTTTTTATGTACTTCCTCATCATGACCTATTTATTTATTTTTGGCTTTTTGAGTCACACTCAGCGATGCACAGGGATTACTCCTGGCTCTGTACTCAGGAATTACTCCTGGTGGTGCTTAGGGGACCATATGGGATGCTGGGGATCGAACCCGGGTTGGCTGTGTTCAAGGCTAACACGTTCCTGCTGTGCTAACACTCCCACCTTCCTATTTATTTACAAAGATTTTTTACAAATTTTTTCTCCACATCTGGCCAATGTTGGGGGCTACTCCTGACACTATCCTCATGGGTCACTTCTAAAGGTGTTTGGAGAACTATATAGTGCTAGGGATCAAACCAGGGCAGACCACATGCAAGGCAAATGCCTTAACCCCTGTATTATCTCTGTCCCCAATGACCTTTTTTTAGAAGACAAATTAGATAGTGTAGTTCAAATGGTACACAAGTTCTAAACAATGTTAAATCAGAATGTCTTAGAGAAAGTACTCTAACAAACAGCCTCAACACTTCTCCTTACTGATGGGCATGGGATCTAGGAGGGACTGATCAAGACTAGGGGGTGGTGCCACACCTGGCAATGCTCAAGGGCTGGAAACCAGGTCTCCTACATGTAAAATGTATTCAGAACAGTGAACTCCCTCTATGAACCTCCAAATCTTAAGTTATACTTTGCACTAACACCACAGGCTTAGTGTATAAACTAATCAGGGTTTTAACTAAGGATCTGTCACCCTATGGATGTGCTACCTAACCTCAGACCTCATTTGTAAAATTAGTATAGTAATATTCCCCCTACCAGATGGGGTAGCAGTGAACTTACCGCTGTCCAGGATGGTAAGCGCTCCTGTGTTAGCTACCATTTCCCGTATCGTCAGATCCCAACCATTCCGCTCTAATCACCTGGTCTGAGGCACATGTAATCATTACTTAGACTGCACTTAATTCTCTCTCCAAGTTTCCACCTCTGCCTATCCCTAAACTTTCTTGGCACGGCTCACAAACCTTTTACTACTCCAGTGATTTTCAACCACTCTACACCTGTGGACCCTGCCCTGGGTTTGAAAATCACTGTAGTATCCTATTAGCCTAAAGGATTTTTCTAATCCAGGCTGAGTTTGAGTCTGACAATAACAACCTGCTGTAAAAAGCACAGCTGAAGTCCAACAAAACCCTTTCACTAAGTACCAACAGTACATATACAGGCACAATTTTCCAAGGCTTCATGAACAATAAATTTAGCTGTGTCTGGAGGAAATAAAAATGGAATTCAAGAAAAATGGCTCCCGTCTTTCCAATATTTCATCACATAGCCTAGAACTCACCTGACGGACTATTACTCTCCAAAACCTAAATCGTCATGCCCGAAAAAAGTCACAAGTACGATCATCAAGGGCACAGAGCTGCATCTGGGCCCGTATCTTATTACTTAAGAGTGCTTCTCCTATGGGGGAATCCTCCTACATCTTAAAGGAACTTACAGGATGAAGACACACGGCTCTAACTGGAAAGAATAAATTGTGGTGATCCCAACTTCAGGCGAGTTAGGAGAAACGAACACTGTGGTGGGAAGCGTCCCCACCACACCGTATATATACAGCCTAAGAGAATCCAGGGCTAGGTGTGAGTCCCCAAGTGCCTTCTTCCATATAAACCACCCTTACAGGCTGCAGCGGACGGGCCAGGGGCGCGTGAGAGAGGCGGGATTCTGCATGTGGGGGCAGAGTCGAGAGAGAGAAGAGGTCCAGGAGTGGGCAGTGTCATATTCAGGAACTGGGACAGAGCCGGCCACCGAGGCGGAGAGATGACCGCGCACTGCACCGGCCATAGCGGAGGCGGGTGGGGACGCTGCTTCCAAGTTCCGTTTGTTGGCAAATCCAGCACGGCCGGGCGCGGGGAGGAAGTCATACCCGAGACCTATCCGGGTGCAAGGTCCGGAGGGAAGCGAGGGGGCGCCGACACCCGAGTCCCAGGGACGTACGAGGGCTGACAGCCGAGGGGGAGAAACGCCTTTTCACGCCTTTTACTTAGGGGGCGTGTCCAAGGCCACCCTGCCGGCCCCCCGGTCCGGGACGCGAGCGCACCGCGTTCCCGCGAGGCAGACCCCGGCCCGGTGGACCCCGGCTCACATCCCCGCCTCTCCCCCGGCCCCAGGCGAGCCCGGTTTTCGGGTCACGGGATGATGTGGCACCGCAAGCCTTTCCGTGTCCTGGCCGCCGGCCAGCAGGCCCGCGAGTTCGGACACAAAGAGCCGGGAGTCGCCGGGCCTCCGCCCCCGAGATCCGACTTCCAGGCGCCCCGAGAAGCGGCCACGCGAGTCGGCGGCGCAGCCTCGGACGGCTCGGCCCGGCCCCTGGCCCGGAGCCCGGCGGCCCCCGGCCCCCCACCCCTGCTCTGGGCCTGCTCTGGGCCTGCCCGCGCCCCCGCCGCCCGCCCCGCCCGCCCCGCCCCAACTCCCCCGCCCCCGCCCAGGGGCGCCTCAGGAGAAGCTAAGCCGCCCCCCAGCCCCAGCCCGACACACTCCCCCGCCGGGCCTCGCGCCCTTCCCGCCCGCCGACCCCGCTCACCCAGAAGATGAGGTTCAGGAACACCAGCACGGTCTTGGAGGAGGTGATGCCGCACTGGCCCATGGCGTCGACGGCCCGCTCGGGCCCTGCTCGGCAAGCGGAAGCGCTCCCCGAGCCAGGCAGCAATGGCGGCTACGCCTCCCCGCTGGGAACGGCACGGTCTGACGGCGCCCACCGCAGCCCCCGGCGGCGTAGCGCAGCCTCGGCCGAGCGACGACCTCTCCCTCCCTCCGCGCAGAAGCCGCAGTCCCCTCAGGGCCCCGGAGACGCGCCCTGGCAACCGAGTCCCGCCCCACTGGGTCCCGCCAGCCAATCACTGCGGCCGAGGCGACAACGAGGCCACGCCTCTTTAAAGGAGCCGGAGGCTCAGCACCTAGTCTTGGCCTCTGGCCGCCCTTGGATGCTGATGACTCACCAGGGGAGGCTCTGAAGGACCTAACGCTCCCTTTAAACGGCATTTACTGTCAGCTTTGAGACGTAGAGCCCACAAAACTCTCGTTCTCTCCTTAAGGTCGGCGACTACCACGCCGCACTGAGAATTTTCAGATCTAGGTGGTTCTAGGCCTGGATGCTAACCGTTGTTTGGGAGAAGCGCAGTGAACATCCTCACAAATCGATAGAAAATCTACTCTAGGGACTGGAGCTATAGCACAGCGGGTAAGGCGTTTGCCTTGCACGCGGCCCACCAGGTTGGATCCCGGCATCCCATATGGTCCCGAGCACCGCCAGGAGTAATTCCTGAGCAAAGAGCCAAGAAGTAACCCCTGACCGTCGCAGGATGTGACCCAAAAAAGAAAAAAAAAATTAGTCTAGCTCTGAGAAAAGCCTTCAGAAAGGAAAAAGGCGGAGACATGTTTGTGTGGGCGTGTGGCTGGGGTCTGAATAACGCAGCCAATCTGTCCCAGGCTGGATATTTGGGCCAAGATTCAGAACGAGTACAGAAATAATCTTTTTACTTCGCAGTAATTTACGCTCTTCCTCCAACTTCGGATAGTTCCTAGTAGCTAGGTTTACGGTGCCAAGTTCTCTATGGTTGGTAGCGTCTTTTGCTCCCCATCACAGCCTAGGTGGAAGATGCTGTGAAAGTCCACCTTCTTTTACACACGGATTTAAAAAAAAGACTTTAAGAACTGACAAGGCGGAGCCAGAGAGATCGTACAGCAGGTCTGGCACTTGCCTGGCATGCAGCTGAACCAGGTTCAATCCCTGGCACCTCATATGGTTCTGAGAGCCCATCGGGATTCCTGAGCGCAGAGTAAGGAGTAAGCCTTGAGTCTGGCCAAGTGTATCTCCTGGTGACACACACTATGGACTGGAGGCTGGAGAGATAGTACTGCGGGAAGGAGGCTTGCTTTGCACTTGGTGGATAGTGGTTTGATCTCCAGCACCACATAAAGTGCCCAGAGCAGGGATCTCTGAGTGCAGAGCCAGGAATAGCCTTGCATAGTGACCAGGACACTGGACCCCACCCCTACTCCCACTCCCCAAAAAGAACAAGTCTGTCCAGAGACAGACAGGTGGTGCAGAGGTCATCTAGTGCAGAAAACCAAATTCTCAGGCACTCTCCAAAGCCGTCCCTGGTTACTGCCTTTCCTAGCCTTACATCCCACTCCCTGCATTCCCCTGTAACTGGGCTCTTAAAGATGCCGGTGCTTTGGGCCAGGGATGTGGTCCAGCAGTAAAATACAGGCCTTAGAAGCACAAGACATGGGTTTGACCAGGCACTGCACAAAATGGGGAAGCCCGTTTGTCTGCCCTTAATCTTGTTCTCAAGCAGTGCCCTGAACTAATCCTCTTTCCAGGTCCTCTTGCCTGACCTGAGCAAGTTGCCATTCCTGAGCATGTTGTTGGCAGCTGGCAATCTCTCAGGCCCATGCGGGCTCTTTACACCTTCTGCAAGGCAGCCCAGGGCCTCACTGGGCCGTGGTTACTTTTTTTTTTTTTTTTTTTGCCTTTTTGGGTCACACCGGCAATGTTCAGGGGTTACTCCTGGCTCTGCACTCAGGAGTTACTCCTGGCGGTGCTCAGGGGACCATATGGGATGCCGGGATCGAACCCAGGCCGGCAGAGGCCGGTTGCGTGCAAGGCAAATGCCCTACCAGCTGGGCTATCGCTCCGCCCCAACGGTGGTTACTTTTATGAGCCATGCAAATCCCACTTCCACACAACTTGCATTCAGGTAGATAATTCCAAGCGAAATGAATTGGCCAGCGAGGATAACATGGGATCTTATGCATAGAGGGAGCAAAACGGAGGGAGGAAGAGGCTAGAGAAGATGGTAGAAAGTCCTCTCTCTGAGAAGGCCCTTGGGGAGGCCAAAAGGAAGCTGGTGTGTGTGGGGGGAGGTTGGGGGGGTTACAGCAAGGAAGCTCAGCCTACAGGTGGGAAGAGCCAGCAGCAAAGCCTGACAGGAGCTTACACAGCAGGAGACCTGAAGCCACCTAGAGGGACCAACAGCGAGATTGTGAGCAGGCTGGTAATGCAAGTGTATGGTCCTGAGTTTAAATCCCTGGAGTCCCACGTGCAATTGAGATCCTGCCAGTCCTGGTGTCTGTGATCTCCAGTTCCACAAGTGATTTCCAATCACCCTACAGTCAGCTGTAGGAACGCTACCAAGACACCTGCACTTCCAGCCAGTGCCACAGCCATAATGAGTAGCTCCTGGCAAAGCATTGCCAACAAAGGGATCTGTGATCACCAAACGGTGGAGTGTAAGAGCACCACAATCTGATGAGGGGCCCCCAAAGAGCACCACTGCTGGGCATCACAATTACAACAACAAAAACATTGATAACAACAACAACAAAGGGAAGGGTAATGCAATAAATAAAGCCTTTCAAAGTACTGCCCTCACATGTGTAACTGACCTTGGGAGTGGGTTGGCGAGTGATCGGGTTCCCTGCAGCTGGCAGAGCAGAGTTTGGCACGCAGGGCTCCACATTCATCAGGCACATCTCTCTGCTATCCGCCCCGCCTGTCCACCTCTCCGTTCCCTACCTCCCTGGCAGGCAGCTCCTCCTCCCAGCCCCGGTGCTGCCCAGGCTCTGATTCTGGCTCTTGGATGTTTTCGACCCACGCAGTAGCCATTTATTTCCCCCATTGGCACTCTCCTGAGGCTAGGTCTTCTCCAGATCTTTCTCTTGGTCTCCTAGCCAGCACTGCTCTCTGCAGCGTGCCAGGCTGAGTCATTAGACATGCGACACTTTATGTATCAGGTCCTGACTGTGCCAGACCAGTGCTAGGGGCTGGGAGGTCGCCACAAGGGGATGAGACCTGGGCTGAGGCCCTGGGGAGTTCACAGTCTGGAGCAGAGCTTTAACTGTCTTGTTCTACAATTATTGATTTCACAGCAGTGGGAATAAGTGGTATAAATAAGAGGGCATGTGGAATGGACAACGGGGTTCTTAGCCTTGTCTGTGGCCACTCAGGTTACACTCCTGAGTTACACTCCAGGCTCAGCATTTTCCCGAATCTGCCTAATGTGCCCATCCCCTTTGTCCAATGGGTAGCACCCTCATCGTCTTACTCAAGCTGAGACTTGACACCAGGCACCCCCACTCTACCTCTCTAATCTCCACCCACCGGGAGACTCCTTTCTAGAAAAGTAAATTTCCTGGATCCATTCAAAACTGCTGCCTCAGGCCCAACAGCCTCATTTTACCCACAGCACAAACTTGTGCTTCTAGGCAAAAATGCAGAGGGCGAGGTTTCTCCACCAGAAAAGCAGACCCTCTATGTATTCAGCTGTGAGCTCACCGTGGCACCCATATATAAGGTGGAAGGGGTGCTGTGGGTGCGGTATTGGGGAATAGATTAATATTGTAAGCTAATTAAGGTATGATTAGTATCATAACAATGATTCTGAAATAAAACCTTGGCACAAAGACCTTTCAGGAGGCTGCTCTTGATGTCTAATTGAAAGTAACATAACTTTTCTGTTCTTTAATCCCTACTGTCATTTAGAATGTACTCCGATCCACAATATGGGTATCTTTTACCAAAATGAAAGCAAAGTTTCTCCCCATTTTAAAGAGCAACGTCTGTCTAGCTGGGGAGATCAAAGGGAGGAGTGTTTTGCCTTGCCCGAGTTCCTCCTGGTACCTAATGTTTCTCTCTCCCCATCCGTAACCTTGGTTTGACTTTTGCTAGGCTCTCACAAGCATTCCTGAGCCCCATCAATCTCTCTCTCTCTCTCACTCTCTCTTTCTCTCCGTCCCTACCCCTTCCCTCACTCCTCCTTAAAACTTCCAGCATTAGGCATGGAGAAAATGCCTAATGCTCTTACCATAAATTTGTTTCTGCTCTGGTTCACTGGAGTCAGTTTCTATTATAATCAAGAATTCTGATGGATACAATAATCATTACAGAAAACTTGGACAAGTCCCCAAAGTAGACATAATTCTAAAATAAAATATTGACCATGGCTGCGGAGGGCCCCAGGTGACAGGACTCAGATCAGTATCTGACTTGACACTCAGCTCTCACTGCAGCCCCCAGCCCCCAACCCCCAAGTGGTCATCATGTTGGTGAGAAAGAAAGAAAACATAGAGTCACACAGCAGACTCTATCCCTGTACCGGGGAGCACCGGTGCTGTCTAGTCCGGACAGGGTGAGTGTGGCTGTCTCGGGGTGGATGTGGACCTGAGGACATCCCTGGAACCTTACCCTCTCCCAGAAAGACAATTGCTGAAAACCACTACACGGACTCAGCGGCAACAGTTCCAATATAGTCTTTCCCACGTACTTGCCTTTAAGAACTGTGGCGTGGCCAGACGGACTGTGGCGATGACACAGGCTTCTTTCCCTAGTGGCACCCGGCAAGGCCCCTCGAGTGTGCTGTCAAAGCCGTTACAGGAGGAGCTAGGCACTGGGGGCACACAGACACGGGTCAGCCCTGTGCACACCGACCTGTCCCACACTCAGAAAATCTATGTATCTCATCCATGTATTCATATTCCTCTCATTCTCTTTGCTGGTTTTGGGGCCTCACCCAGCTCTGCTGTAGCTCCCTCCCGCAAAGCTCCAGGCCCTTGAAACATGCCCCTGGCCTCAGACTCCTTTCGCTGCAGTAAGGAGACCACTCCTACACCACGATGGGAGAATCAAACAGCGCACGGACAAGAGCTGGGACAGGAGATTATATGCCAAAGACCCTGACGTGCTGTTCTCCACCTCCTCTCTGCACAGATCATTGTGGTGGGAAATATTCCACAAAAGAAGAAGAGTCTCGTTCTGTGCGGAGGGCTGAAGGATGCTTTCAGACAGTTCTTTTAGGCTCTATAATTCACAATACTGTTAATGCAGGGTTTCAGGCATGCAGCATTCTAGTACTAACCCCGCCTGAGCGTCTCCTCTCCACACTGTCCCCGAATGCCTGACCCCATCCTACACTGCTCCATCCCTACTGCAGTGAGCTTCCTACCAAAGGTGAGTTCTTACGTTCCTCATGTCTGCCTCTGGGCTTTAGCTGTTCCCCTGCTAAGTTTCTTTATACCCGGCATATGAGAGAGGCTGTCTTTCCCTCTCCCTCTGACTCCCTTAGTATAATGCTCTCCAGATCCATGTGTGAGTAGCGAAGTGCATGTTTTTCTTTTTTCTTTTTGCTATAACTAAGTACACGGCAGAGCCTGGCAAAGCTACCCGTGTCGTATTTGACATGCCAAATACCAGTAACAATTATAGACCTCATTCCCATGACATAATGGAATGGTTTGAGGCTCTTTATATTTCTGGAGTGGGCAGATGCCCTTGGGCTATCTCGCATGTGACAGGACGTATTGAGATGTTACTGGTGCCTGCTCAAGCAAATTGATGATCTACAGGAACATATTGACAAAGTATTGACAAAAAAGACTTTAAAAAATAGCAGTGCATTCCAAAGAAGATAATCCCATCAGGAGATTTCAGTTCTCTCTATGTATATGTTTATATGTATATAAATAAGCAGTAATAAAATAATACTTTATAATTTCTCTTCAGAATAGTATGTTTAAGATTTCAGATGGAATTACTAAAATTCAGAAGACACATCACTTGCTACAACAAAAAGTATCAAGTAAATTCAAAAGAAATGTTTCATGACATAAATATATATATGTACATATTACAATACCAATATCCAAGGTCAGGAGAAACATGTATCAGGAGGTCTTGTCAAAGGTGGAAGTTATCACAAACATGTGGGAGTCAGAGGCTAGGTAAGACAGAGAACGGAACAGTGTGCCAATAATTGTCGAAAGTGCTAGTACCAACCTAGAACTGAGCATTAAATACAGGTAAAAAGATACACATGACATCATTTTAATGTATGTATTGTAATCCACAATGTGGAAGGTAAGGAAAAAGAGAAAGAGATAGAGAGAAAGAGAAAGAAATAAAGAACCTGCCATAGAGGCAGGCTAGGGGAGGGTGAGGGAATCGGGGACATTGGTGATGGGAAATGGGCACTGGTGGAGGGACGGGTGCTGGAACACTGTATGACCGAAACCCAAATATGAACATTTTATGAAAAAATAGATACAGAAAATAACAAAGTAAATATGTATTTTAAAATCTTTTAAAGTCCTCACTGTAGAAATTCGATCTATGGTGTATGAAGCAAGTCCAAATAATGAAAAAATCATAAATGTTAAAAAAAAGAAATGCTTCAAAGGATTTTGCTAGACTTGCATGAAGGAAGGTCCCTCAAACTGAATAAGCAGAAATTCCATGTATTACTATCTAGTTGTAAGGAATTCTGAGGCATGTAAAATATACATTCCTGCATTGGATCACATAACCGTTTTCTATTTTATGCTGCTCATTGCTGCTCTATGTCTAATAAAATATTCTCCAGTCCTGTCTGTAGAAGATTCTAAGAACCTCACAATTTTATAAACAGCAGATAAAGAAGAATATAAGAAGCCTGTAGGGCCCAGTGACTTGCCCTTAATTTCCATGCGCTACTGGCAGCATTTCAAGAATGACAGTTGGCTCATAATAAAGTTCTAAATGCGATCATGTGAGCAAGGCTCAGTCTGTCCTCACGGAACGTTGACTCTCATGTGGAAAAGTGTGCCAACAACTCTGATAAAGCTTCTTAACATGGGGCCGGAGCAATAGTCCAGTAGGGAGGGTGTTTGCCTTGCATGCAGCCGACCCAGCTTTGATCCCCGGCATCCCATATGCTCCCCTGAGTGCTGCCAGGAGTAATTCCTGAGTACAGAGCCAGGAGTAACCCCTGAGCATTGCTGGTGTGACCCCAAAAAAAAGCAAAAAAAAATCTTAACATATTCAACTTTATTTACTAATTTAGACAACCAAATCATGAAAAGATTGGGAATTCTTTTTTGGCTAGCCATTCTACATTATATGGATAATAATTTAAATGTCTTATATTGCTTTTCTAGAACTTGATGTGTTTTGCTGAGCAAAGTAAGTTAGAGGCAGAAAGGACAAATGCAGGATAATCCAACTTGTCGGAGGCATAGAGAGAAACAAATCAAGGATATGGATATCAATTGATAATGAACCTTGACTATTGGAATACAGACTGGGAGTGCCAGGCCACGGGTGAGGCGCAAATAAGCTGACCGGAGGGAACATGGGGACATAGGTGGTGCGTCTGGAGCAAGTGGGTGCGCTAAGAGAGGTAACAGTCTGCACCAAAATTATAGCTGTTTGCTGGAGAGATAGTGCTATAGTAAGGTGCTTGCTTTGCACTCCAACAACCAGGGTTAGACTCCCCAAATGCCCTTCCAGGAGTGAACCTGAGCACAAAGTCAGATAAGGCCTTAACACCACCAGTTATGGTAACATAGTCATTGTAGAAAAGTTGAGACTGCCAGGGCCAGAGAGACAGTACAGTGGGTAGTATGCTTGCATTGCATATAGCAGACCCAGGTTTAATCCCCGCATCCCATACACCCTCCACCCCCCCCCCCCCCCCCCAGCACCATCAGGAGTGATTCCTTAGTGAAGAGCCTTGAGTATAGCTGGGTGTGGCCCAAAAACAAGAAAAAAATTGAGAATACAAAAAAATTCTTAACTGCAACCTAGAGATAACTACTGAATAACTTGATGTGTCCTTAAAATATTATCTTTGCTTTTTTTTTTGAAGCAACACTGGGTTACAACCCAGCAATCCATATCCAGTAACACTCAGGGTTACTCCTAGCTCTGAACTTAAAAATTACTCCTGAGGCTGGAGTGATAGTCCAGCAGGGGAGGGCGTTTGCCTTGAACACAGCTGGGTTCAATCCCCAGCATCCCATATGGTCCTCTGAGCACCGCCAGGAGTAATTCCTAATTGCAGAGCCAGGAATAGCCCCTGAGCACCTGAGCATTGCCGAGTGTGACTAAAAAAAAAAAAGAAATTACTCCTGGTGGTGCTCAGGGAGAGCATATGGGATGACCTGGGTCGCCTTGTGTGCAAGGCAAATGCCCTACCCCTGTATTATTGCTAAGGCATCCCATGTGCATTTCCACATCATGGGGCAAACCCTGATTTTTCCAAACGTTTTGCATTGCTAATGGAGAAACGCTAACAATTCCCAGATAAGAGATGACATGAAGAGGTGCTGGAGATACATATGGATAATATCCTCCATTCAATAGTCTGGTGCTCAATACCAGTTAAAGCCCTTAATGGAGAGATGCAGAAAATCATTCCGCAAGTCTCCTGGCGGTGAAAGGATGCTGCTGCCCTTTCCACCCCTTGTCTAGTGACAAAAATATAGAAGGCCTTTTTGTTCGCTTACTTTCCTGGTTCCAAGCTCTTTAAAAGTTTGTCCGTCATTAGCCAAAACATAATAGAAATCATTATGGTTTTAGTGACATCAAACACGACAAACCTGCGCTGTGGAGAAAATGATGTAGCTGAACACATTTTTCCAGGAACTGGGAAAGAAACAGAATGAAACCGCTGATGAGGCAGCCGAGGCGGCAAAGGCTGTGTGTCCTGAGACTAGCGGAGGAGGTGACTCAGCTCTTACTCCTTAGATGTCTTATAAACAGACAGAAGCTGCCTTATGTTATTTTTACGTAGGGGGCACATCTGGAGGAACTTGAGGCCACTCCTTGGGGTCAACTCCAGGCTCTGTGCTTGGGGGTCGCTTCAGGTTTACATTGTGTCAGGGATCAAACCCGAGCCTGCTTGAATATGAGACACCCGGGGGTGGGGCACAGGTTCTGGTCTTTGCTTACTCCAACAAAGCCTCAGAAGCCGGCAATACGTCATGTACCACAATCGTCGCAGCCATTTTCAAGTCTGGACTCCACAGCTCGTCAGAGTCCCACCCAACAGAGAAGCCGATTTCAAAACCAGGTAGGTGGGTCACTGTGGCTAAACTAACCAGGCTTTCATGGAGCTGGAGCTGGGGCCCTCCCCACACCTCTTCCCCTCAGAAGTCCCAGTGGTTGTGCCCATGAGCTGCTCCTGGTGCTGAAGGCCATGATCCAAAGAGGCAGACAAACGGCAGAGCTGCTACTGGTTCTCCCTGTAGTGCGTGGCTGCAATTTGGCCTCGCGATATCTCAAAGCCTGGTGTACTGATGTTTCAGGTATCCCATCACTTTTGATAGAATTAACTAGTCATGACTTTATCAATACCATTCCCATATATGGGCTGTAATGTTCAATATAATTAGTGCTGGCTAGGGGAGCAGGCATAGGAATGTGGGGTGGGTGGGAATGGAGGGTCTTTGTTGGTGGTGGGAGCAAACTGGTGGTGGGATTGGTGTTGAACGATGAATATTTCTAACAACTGTATTGTAAAACTTTGTTCTTTGTAAATCATGTTGTTTAAATAAAGGGGGAAAAAAAGGAAAAAGAAAAAAAAGAGACTGCTGCTTGCAAAATCTGTGCTCAGCCCACTAAGCCAGCTCCCCAGCCTCACGTCCTTAAGTTACCCTGGATTCACTGGTTCTGCTTCTTAATCAGTAAGATAAAGAATGAAGAATGATATTTGCTAACGTTCTCTTGCAGATTTTTGCAATTCCAAATTTTTCCCTTCGAATGGGAAAGGACACTGCTCATATCATGGGGCGGTACTTTGATAAGTGAATAAACCTCAAGTGCCCTGCTTGGTTGTTGACCTGCAGATTCCACACATGTCAGAGTTCCACTTGGTTGTCAACAACCAAGGCTGAGGAAAGAGAGAGAAATAGAGGAGAGAGAGAGAGAGGAGAGGGAGGAGAGAGAGAGAGAGAGAGAGAGAGAGAGAGAGAGAGAGAGAGAGAGAGAGGGAGGGAGGGAGAGAGAGAGAACAGGGTAGGGCACTACCCTTACACATAACCGGCTCGGGTTGGATCCCAATTACCCCTGTATGGTCTTGCCACTGCTTCTCCTCACCCCAGCACAGAGCCGGGAGTAAGCGCTCAGCATAGTTGGGTGTGGTCCCCAAACCAAGAATAAATAAAGGTTGGGGCTGGAGCGATATAGTTCAGCGGGTAGGGCGTTTGTCAACCTGGCTTCAATTCCCTGCACTCCATATGGTCCCCCAAGCCCCCATGGAGTGATTACTAAGCAGAGTTAGTAATCATGGGTTAGTGCTCATGGGTTACTCATAACAGAGTCATGAGTAACCCATGAGCATCACTGGTGTGGGCCAAACCTAAACGAATGATGAAATAAATAAATCTATCTATCCATCTCTATTTTAGAATTTCACTAATTGTAGCTTGCTAGTGCAAGTACTATTGGTCTCTGTCAGAGAGGCAGTCACTGGGCTGGAGTACACACTTTGCATGCCCTGGAGTCCTGAATTTACTTCCTACGGCAGTTTAGTTTCCCAAGAGTGGCCTCCTACACTATAAGGGTGTGACCTAAAAAGAAGAAAAAGGAAATACTTTTGTCCTGGCTTTGATCCCTTGCACCATACACATAGACACACAAACATTCTTGGCTTTTGTGCATAGAAAGCATACCCAGGAACATTGCTAAAATTTATTATAAATTGGGTTTAGCTGTTGTCTGTTTTCCCAATTCCCTTCCTTCCCGGGTTTTATCATTTGCTTTTACCGAGCTTCATTTTTGTTGGTGCTCTAGCATCTTAGTCCACTGAGATTCGGAGTCCTTTCCTGTTCCCACTACTGGCCTCTGCCACTCATGGGCCCAGGGCAGCACACAGGAATCAATCACCAGGCACCATGGTTCCTTATTTG
This sequence comes from Cryptotis parvus, assembly GCA_021461705.1. NCBI lineage: Eukaryota > Metazoa > Chordata > Mammalia > Eulipotyphla > Soricidae > Cryptotis > Cryptotis parvus. The sequence continues at coordinate 63,136 of JAJIBD010004401.1, forward strand.
TCTCCGTCCTTCCTCTGCTCCCAGCCCACTGCTTTCCCGGTGGTCTTTCCCCTTCCAGGATGCCCAGACTCCTCTCTTTCCTCTCTTCTTGTGTTATCTCAAAATTGCAACTTTGCGGATGCAAAGGAGGTCAGTAACTTGAGAGCACTGCCTTGACTATCTTAAAAGGCAACAATCCACGGACAGCAAAGGAGGGGCAGCTGCACTATTTTCTAGTTGCTGGATACTTTGGATAGCTGGAGAATTAAGTATGCTTCCATCTTCATTTACAGGAGCAGATTGCTTTGTTTCCTAGTCGAAGCATGGGCAAGCAATTGCTTTATCTTTGCAATTCTAGTAACAGATTGTCAGCTTTGATTTTAGGGATTGTTTTGTAAGTTTGTGTTTTTTCCGTGAGAAGAGCAGGAGGCTGTAATAAGGCTGTTCTCCAGGTACCACATAAACACTGTAGACCTTTCCAGGAATTAATTTTTTTTTCTTTTTGGGTCACACCTGGTGATGCTCAGGGATTACTCCTGGCTCTGCACTCAGGAATTACTCCTGGCGGTGCTCAGGGGACCATATGGGATGCCAGGAATTGAACCCAGGTCGGCCGCATGCAAGGCAAACGTTCTACCTGCTGAGTTATCATTCTGACCCAGGAATGATCTTTTTTCTTTTTCTTTTTTCTTTTTTTTAGGAATGATCTTTCTTAAGTGCTGCTCTGACCACGCCACACTCAAAGGATTTTCATAAGGCTCATCCTCTACTGAAAAACAAGACCGAAAAAAGCAAGACAAAAATAAAAAAGCAATTTTCAGAAGAACAAAATAAAAGGTGAGAGGAGAAAATGGCAGCGTGAAACGAGGTTCTAGAGCCTGTCCCTGATCCCCTCCTCTGGAATCTACTGGGCACTGGACATGGAGTAGGAATAAGAGCAGGAAAGAGGCGTCTGGGCGTCAGGGCTGCCTGCGGGCAGGGGTTAGCAGGAGGGAGGCCTCGGGTGAGACCACCTTCCCACAATTCCAGGCTTCCTGCTGGGACCCCGTAGTTAACATGCAGCTTCCTAAGTGGGTGGGAAGAGAGATCCCAAGGGACCAGTGGGCCAGAGCTCAAGCAGGGACACTCCGCCCAGCCCAGACATGGCAGAGCGGTCTGCAGCGGCTCTGTGGGAACCGCGGCCCAGGGAGGAAGGAGCCTCTGCTAGGAAGGGGAAGTGCTGCTGTGGAGAAACTGGGGGAGGCAGCGGCCTCTCCTTCCCTACCACAAACACCAGCTCAGCACCGCCAGCAGGCGCGAGCTAAGAGCAGAAAGGTAGAGTCGGGCTGGCAGAGTCGGGGCTGGCAGAGTCGGGGCTGGCAGAGTCGGGGCTAGTCAGAGTCCGGGCTGGCAGAGTCAGGGCTAGGCAGAGTCGGCGCTAGGCAGAGTCGGGGCTGGCAGAGTCGGGGCTGGCAGAGTCGGGTCTGGCAGAGTCGGCGCTAGGCAGAGTCGGGGCTGGCAGAGTCGGGGCTGGCAGAGTCGGGTCTGGCAGTCGGCGCTAGGCAGAGTCGGGGCTGGCAGAGTCGGGGCTGGCAGAGTCGGGGCTAGGCAGAGTCGGCGCTAGGCAGAGTCGGGGCTAGGCAGAGTCGGGGCTAGGCAGAGTGGGGCTGGAGAGTTAGGGCTAGGGCTAGCAGAGTCCCAGCTAGGCAGAGTGGGGAGCTAATTGGGTTTCTGAGTGTGACAGAAACTGGAAGCTCTGGGAGTTAGAATCCTGAAGACCTGATGGAGACATCTCAGTTTGGGGCTTTCATCTCAGTTCTGGTCCCCACACCCTCACTTCCCCATTCCTTGATGCGAGACCAGAGGCCTACTCTTGCTTTGGGACCCCCTGCCCAAGAAGCGTGGGTGGAGTATCAGTATCAGCATTAGCCCTTTCTCCAGAATTTCACTCCCAGGGGGAATAAGGCTCTGTAGACCTGTCTTCCCCTTTCTTTGGGGTTCCCTCCACTTTCCCTGAGTCCCATCTCCTCCCTGTAACACATGCTCAAGGCTGACTCCTACACATTGCTGTTGATAAGAAACTGCTTTGGGAATGATGGAAATACTGAAATTTCCCCTGCAAAAGCTTCTCTTTAGTCTATGGTATTTGTATGGCAGAAATCAAGGGCCTCATGATATACAATGGAATTAAAAATGCATCATCTGACAGTTTGGTAATTTCTTATGCAATGAGACATTGCCATAGAATTCAGCAATTGCAGTCCTTGTTATTTACCCAAATGAGCTGAAAACTTAAGTTTGCACAAAAAGCTGCACAAGAATGCTGATACCAGCCTTATTCATAAGTCCCCAAACCTGAAAGTCACCGAGAGGTCCTTAAGGAGGGGTGACTAGCTGACAAGGAGATTCAGACAATAAGGTATTGTACAGCGCTTTCAGGCCACACCAGGCCTCGGAGGAGGCTATGACTGCATATCGCTAGGTGGGAGAAATGGATCTGAAAAAGCTCTGTGCCTTGTGATTCCAGCTATGGCATATTTGAAAGGAAACACTAAGAAAATGGGGGGAAAAGATGAATGGTTGCTAGGGGCACCGTGAGGAAGGTGGGGAGCCCAGGCGGTTTTCAGGGCAGTGAGAGGAATCTGGACGGTGAGGCAAAGGCAGGTGAGTTTACACTTTCAAAACCCACGCAAAGGCCAGAATGATCGCACAGGGGGAAGGCACTTGCCTTGCTGCAGCCGACTCCAGGGTGATCTTCCGGCACCATGTGCGGTAAGTCGGGAGAACGGCGCTGAGCCCAGCTGCATGTGTTCCCTAAACCCAAACCAAAACACCCTATAGAATGTGTAACACAAAGCAGTCCAAAAGCACAATGTCATCTCGGTATGGTTGTTTAAAAGAAAATAATCAGGCGCAAGCAAGGCAAATCCCCTGTCCTCTGTACTATGATGCTGCTCATCTTTTTGTTTTCCATAGTCGTTAGGAGGGGGCTCACCTGTCGGTGCTCAGGGCTTCCCTGGCTCTGCACTCAGGGATCACTCTTGGCAGCACTTGGGTTATATATGTGGTGCTCGGATTGAACCTGGGTTAGCCATGCACATGACAAGGGCAGTACCACAGTATTATTGCTCCGGTCTCACAGTTAGGGTCTTATGACTTCCCATACCTGGGATCACACGGTGGTGTTGCCACTGCTTCACGTCCTGATGAGAACAGGGGGTTCCAGATAAACTAACTCATGGGTTGGCCACCATGGTGGCGAGGACGGCAGAGGAAACAAGTGTTCCAGTGACAATCTCCCACACCCACTCATCAATAATAAGCACAGGGTGCTGAGCACAAGCGTCATTTTATTATGCAATTATGCAGCTCAGAGCAATGTAGTAGTGATTTAAGAAAGTCTCTGAACCACTCTGCTTAATGAGCCATTGATTCCCAGTATTTGAGGTTGGTCTTTACCCTGAACTCTCATGGCTCATTTGTAAAGTTGCTTGACAGACATTTTCCCTGATTTAACAATCATCTTATCCATGCAAAAAATTGTGGGACTCTGGAGAAAGAGGAACTGTGTTCACCCCAGTTTGAGCTCCAGCACTGAATGCCCTGCAGAGCATTGCTCCTTATAGACCACCTGGAGGCCCCAAAGGACTGTCTGGTGTACGCTGGGGGACGCCCCAGACCTGCTGGGTCTATCCCTGGTGGCCTTTTCCCCAGTGCAGAGCCAAGCAGCACCCCACTCTAGGGTCACTCTTGCAGGACTCGGGTGGGGGTGGGGGGGCCCAGGAGCACTGCACTATAGGAGTCACTCCTGGCAGGGCTCCACCTTTCCCTCACTCTCTGTAGTTACTCATGGTCTTGGCATTGAACTCTCTTGCCTGGATGGCCAAGCATTGCCAGAGTGGCCCCCCCAGGCCCCCTGAGCACTGCTTGGGAGGCCCCCTCAAAAGAAAAGAGGAAATAAAATTACAACTTGAACTCAGGATGTGGCTCATAGTAGATAGAGCAAGTTGGACAGTTCAAACCTGGGCTCCACAAATAATAAGGCAACAGAACTGGAATAAATGAAAGTAGTAACTGCTACAAGTTGAGAAGCAAAAAAAATGAAACAAAACAAAGAACGTTTTTTGAACTACGACTAATCAGAGAAATGAATTGTCTGACCATGTCAGGAGAAACCCCCCAATGGCCCTTCTGTTCTTTTATAGAAAATGTCACATCTTACACTGTGTCATATCATCCTGTGGCATTTGAATGAAGAGGTCTGGATGCAGGCGTGTCGGGCAGTCCCGGTACGATGCCTCCTGATGTGTGGGCGCTGCATGCGAGTGGGGTGCGCTGACCTTATCTGCAGGAGTCCACGCTTCTCTTGTCAGTAACTACTCATGTTTGCAGCAGAGTTTGTATTACAACTTTGATTGTTTCCCCTCCAGACTGAACAATCTTTTTAAAAAATATTTTTTAGGCTCGCGCCAGGCCTAGCTAACCATGGAACCCCCGAGGAGGGCAGATGGGTTTTTGGGAGTGGGCCCGTCGCCTCTGGGGGTCCCGGAAGCAGCAGGATGAGACTCGCCCATCACACTAGCCACCATTTTCGCTGTCCGGACGCTGGGAAACTGCCTCACGACCAGATCGGCAGAGCAAAACCAGTTTGAGCCCAGGTAGGCGGCTCCAAGAGGCGGGAATCACTGGGAAGTCGTCAGATGGAGGCGTGGTCGCCCTTTCCCCCTCCATCTTGTCGAGCCTGGTGGCCCTGCCCAGGAGCTGCCCGCGGGCCAAGCATACAGAGCCTCAAGAGCGGCTGGGGGAGGCTGGAACCGGCTCGCGCCAGGCCTGGCTAACCATGGAACCCCGAGGAGGGCAGATGGGTTTTGGGAGTGGGCCCGTCGCCTCTGGGGGTCCCGAAGCTAGCTGGATGAGACTCGCCCATCACACTAGCCACCATTTTCACTGTCCGGATGCTGGGAAGCTGCCTCAGACCAGATCAACAGAGTAAGACCAGTTCGAGCCCAGGTCGCCGGCCGCTTGCAGCCGTGGTCCACTAAAAATAGTGAAACAGTAATGTCTTTTAATGCACTGCATTCCACGAAGAGCAGGAAAGTTTGTTGGGAGGGAGATATAAAGAGGAAAGAAATGACATACAGAGCCTGCCAAGTGGTTGAGGTGCGGGAGGGGGAGGGAGGTGGGGACATTGGTGATGGGAGATGGGTTTGGGTGGAGGGTGCGTGTTGGAACACTGTGGAACCAGGGCTCTGCATGAGCATCTTTCAATTAAAAAAAAAGGTGGAATCTACCACAAACATGTGGGAATCAGAGGTTAGGTAAGACAGAGAAGGGAACAGTGTGCTAATATTTGTCAAAAGTGATAATACCAGCCTAGAACTGAGCATTGAATATAGGAAAAAAAGATATACATGATAATCTCTAAATGTATGTATTGCAATCCACAATGTGTAAAAGAAGGAAGAGAAAGAGAGAGAGAGAGAGAGAGAGAAGAGATAAAGAACTTGCCATAGAGGCAGGCTGGGAGAGGGGAGGGAAGTGGGGACATTGGTGGTGGGAAATGGGCACTGGTGGAGGGATGGGTGCTGGAACACTGTATGACGGAAACCCAAATATGAACATCTTTGTAATTGTATATCACATGGCGGTGTAATAAAATATTTAAAAAATATTTTTAATTTGGGCCGGAGCGATAGCCCAGTGGGTAGGGCGTTTGCCTTGCATGCAGCTGGCTTGCGCCAGCCGGGGTTCGATCCCTGGCATCTCATATGGACCCCCGAGTACTGCCAGGAGTAGTTCCTAGGTGCAGAGCCCGGAGTAACCCCTGAGTATTGCCGGGTGTGACCCCAAAAAGAAAATATATATATATATATATATATTTTAATTTTATTATATCACAGTGAGATATACCTGCCCTTCGAGGTGTTGCAGGTGTGGCTTCGGTGCCCAGCTGCGCCAGCAGGTGGCAGACAGGAGACAGGCTTGTCTACACCCAGGAGTCTGCCTCATGGGCCCTGGATGGTTGATGGTCTGACATAGAAAAGAATTGGGTCCCCTGGGATGAACACAGAGCCACGGCAGAGCCTGGCAAGCTACCCGTGGTGTATTCGATATGCCAAAAACAGTAACAATAATGGACCTCATTCCCAACGAATAAGGACGTTACTGGCACCCTCTCGAGCAAATCAATGACTAATGAGAAGACAAGTGATATCACAGTGAGATCAGCAGTTACAAAGCTGCAAGTCATTCATTGTTTCAGCACCCATCCCTCTGCCAGTGCACATTTCATTTCCCACCACCAATGTCCTCAGATTCCCTCCCCCATCCCCAGCTGCTGCTTCTTCTCCTCTCCCTCTCCTCCTCCTCCTCCTCTCTCTCTTCTTCTTCTTCTTCTTCTTCTTCTTCTTCTCTTCCTCTTCCTCCTCTTCCTCTTCCTTTTCTTCCTCCTCCTTCTTCCTCTTCTTCATCCTCTTCTTCTTCCTCTTCTTCTCTTCTTCCTCTTCTTCTTCCTCTTCTTCCTCTTCTTTGTCCTCTTCCTCTTCCTTTTCCACCTCCTCCTCCCTCTCCTCCCTCCTCCTTCTCCTCCTTCTTCGGGAGTCTGGCCAGTTTCTGTTCTTGGATTCACTTTCTGGGTTTCCAGAACACAACGGTTTTCTACCGACAATCCCAGGTTGTAGTGATGATATTCACTACAGCTACTGACAACACTTAGTTCACATCTATCTCAATGTCTATTTGAGCTTTTCCTATTCATACACTGAACAATCCATTCTATATTGGTTGTTGGAGCTAATTCTCTAAATACGGTCGATGAACCTGGTATTAGAAAAAGTCAATGGAGACCCCTCAAATTTCCATTTTGCCATTTGAGTCCACTGTATAGGGAATTACCGAGGTGGTCCCCCAGACCACACCTCGTGCCCACAAATTTTGTTTTTAGAAAATGTGATGGGATACCAGTTAGATGAATATATTAGGTTTTGAGAGAATGCACCATGGGGAGATACATAGGACCTCCCCCATGTACAGTCCCAGCCGGTCTAAGTTCTGGGTAGGCCCACCAGGCTGTGCGCATTGAGTTGGGGGAGGGCGCCCCAGCTTCAGCTCCCCAGGGAACCTGGTGGATTCGATCACCCAGTCATGCATATCTGGGCTTGAAACTTGACTATTCTGTTGGGTGTGGCTCTGCCGAGCTGTGGAGTCTGGACCTTGAAAGTGACTTCAATTGTGATGCATGAGTTTTTCGGGCCTCTGGGGCGTCTAACTGAGAGGCAGGGGAGCCCGGCCCTGCCCCTCTTCCAGGACCCCTCATCAGCCCAGCACAGGCTGAGCAAGCAGCAGCTCAGCCCTGTGCCTCTTGCTGTTTCCCAGCAGGTCACTGTTCTGCACCCCTGTCTTGTCTCTGCTCAGAGTCTGGACGACCCCCTCCCCCACTGCCCTCAGATCTGGGTATAGTGGGTAGTGGCAGAGGAAGGAGTGTGCTTGGGGGTACTAGAACCCCAGCTTTAGTCCTGATACCCACTCTTAAAGCTCTGGGCACACAAGGCCACTGTGTTTGGCTTCATGGTACATTGAAAATGGGATCATAAAACATAAAGTTTGCTTAAACTGATAAAAAAGAAGACAAGTTGGTACAGCTTCCATCATAAATTTTTTTCATGTTTTTTATTTTTTTATCTCTCGAGGTTCTCTAGGAATTTCAAGAAAGACAAGAATACAAGAATGCCCCCCTACAAATAGTGCTGTGGATAGTTCTTGTCAATGTTTATTCTTCTGCACCAGGTAGAGTTTTCGCTAGCAAACAGCATAAACCAGCTTGACTTCAACTATCACTATCACTATCACTATCACTATCACTATCACTATCACTATCACTATCACTATCCTCCCGTTGATCATCTATTTGCTCGAACGGGCACCAGTAATATCTCCATATGTCCTGTCTCATGCTAGTAGAGTCTAAGGGCATCTGCTTGCTCCAGGAACATAAAGAGCCTCAAACCATTATATTAGGTCATAGGAATGACCTAATATAATACTGTTACTGGTATTTGGCATATCAAACACAACACGGGCAGCTTGCCAGGCTTGCTGTGCAGGTGGCATACCCTTGTAGTCACCTCTAAATATAGCATTTATAGATGAACCGCGGCGACCGCAAGTGGCCACGCGAGACGGGCTGTGATAGGCTGTCGCTGGGTAGGGTTCTGAAGAGAGGGAAGTCTGGACGTGGAAAATGGCAGCCCGATGGAGTGGGGGGGGTCATCTGGCTTGTTGTGCGGCTCTGCTGGGGTGGCGGGCCAGGGCTAGAACCCGCCATCCCTCCTGGGCACCTCGTGGAGTGACTGGGCACTTCAACTGTCATTGGAAGGCAAAGGAGACTCAGACTGTGGGCCATTAAAATCACCAACAACTCAGCCTTCTTTCCACACTCAGAGTGCCAACAACAACAACGGTAAATCCAGCACCACAAATGAAACATCTCCACTCTCTCATCCACTGCTCTGCCCAAGTCCAAGTCCAGGTATTCTGGGCAAAGATTTCCCCTCACTCTTTTGGTTTCAATCCTCCCTGCAATATATGCAAGCATGGATACAAAAGAAATACAAGAGAAACCCTGAAAAAAAAATAAAACCCTGGGCCTGCAGCGAGGAAAGAGAGATGAACAGCCATTACCGTGCACCTTGACTGAGCGTGACCCGGATGCACAAGCACTTCAGCTGACGGAGGCAGCACTCGGTCAGCACCCACCGTGTCCACAGAGCTCTGCAACCCCATGGTGCGTCCTGGTGGGCAGCACCCCTAAGCATGGACACACAGGCGCCACCATCAGGCGTGTGTGCAAGCCTGGCCACTGCAATCTCACCACCAAGAACATTGAAGGGAGAGCTGAGAGTGAGGGAAAAAATTAAACAATGGGGAAAGTTGTTGGGACCTACCCAGTGGCACTTGGGCCTACTCCCAGCTCTTTGCTCAAGGGCCTTTCCCGGTGTGCTGGGGAATAAATACTTGTAAGGGCCAGAGAGATAGTACAGTGGATAGGGCATTTGTCTTGCATGTGGCCCATTCTGGTTTGATCCCTGTCACCTCAGGCTCAGAGGTGCCCTGAGCCTCGCCAGGGGTGAATCCTGAGCCTAGAGCCAGGTTTGAACCATGAGCAATGATAGTGTGGCCCCCAAGTCCCCCAAAAAATAATAAAGGGGGCTCCAAGTCTTGTTTAGAATCTAGAAACTCCCTCTCCTCCACCGTTTACCCCTCTTTTTTACTTTATCTCAGCTAGCACTTCAACTTGAAGGGTTCTCTGCCTGGTGGGGTGACCTAGACTACCAGCCCATGGGTCTGGGCCCTACTGGTCTTGCCTAACCCCCTGGTTGCTGTTTCCCTCCCATATTGGCATTACATGTGGCATCACTAGCTCGCAGGTTAGGGGCTCCCAGCTGTCAGCCTCCCCTCCTCAGATGCCCGCTATAGTAATCCCCACCTCCCACCCCGCCTCAGTTTCTGCTCTGCCTTCCCTGGGAGCTCTCATCAGTGACTGCTGGGAGTGCTGCCCACAAACAGAGCAACTGCATTTTTAATTTTGTTCCAATTATTTCACTCTATTTTTGTTTTTTGGGTCACATCCAGTGATGCTCAGGGCTCGCTCCTGGCTGGGCTCCAGAACCCGACGTGGTGCTGGCAATTGTCTTGCCCGCTCTGCTCTACCTCTGCCCCCTGCTTCATTTGTCTGAGTGGAACTGTCACAGGGCACTTAGAGCACAGCCCTCGCCTCGCTGAATCACTCAGCCACCGTATGACTTCCTGTGGGGACCTGCTGTGTTGGGGTCTGCCGTAGCTTCCTACTCAGTGGGAACTGCTCCTCTCTCAACAGACAGAGGTGCTCCTCCCTTGGCACCCTAAGCCTCCAAACCAGCGGAAGGAGAGTTGTGGATGCAGGAAATGCCTCTGGGGAAATGGGGAGCGGGCATCATTTTGTAACCCTTTGTAACCAGCTGGGTGTACAGGTTTGCTGGGGAAGCCCAGAAAATTATAGTTCCTCTGTAGTCCTTGGACCAATCAGGTTTTCTACTTTGTACTGTGACTGTGTCCATTTTGGTAATTTAAGTATTTCTCATCATTGGTCCATTTCATCTCTTTTATCTAACCTGTTAACCTTAGGAGCTGGCAAGATAGTACAGGGGTAAGGTGTTTGCTTTGCATGTGACCCGCCTGGCATAGCCTTGCCAGAAATTAATGTTACGCCATGTTAGGTATTTAATTTGTAACGGGTGGATAACTGGTGTGTGTGTGTGTGTGTGTGTGTATGCAAGAAAGAAAATGCATGTCCCATATGAAAACTGTCTCTGACAAAGGACTTTAGCTAAGTCAGTGATGGTGACAGTGAAATGTTTTACCTCGGGAGATGTATGAACCAGCATTCATAAACTACACGCAGTGAATCACTGGAACTACAATAAAAAGAGAAATGTTTACACTTTCTAGCATTTAATTTCTTACTCTGCTTATTATTCTTTCTCTACATTTTCTTGTTTGTTTTTTCCCTTTCTGAATTTTACTAGGTTGACAAAATATCACTTGTTTCCTGTTTTTTCCCATTGTGGATCGTGATCTAATTTTTTTTAGAACCCATGATTGACATAGTTTGCAATGGGGTTTCCAGGCAGACAGCGCTCCCACTCCAATTCCAGTGCTCTGCGCCTCCACCCCCACCCGCTCACCCCAGCTTCTCTCCCGACCCCCACCCTGACTCCTTGGTGGTTACATTTTTAAGTTTAATTGTTATAGTTTGAGTCCCCAGCCTCCTGTGCTGTAAATTCCATCTCCTATATCCTTATTATTAGCACTTAGCTCTAAATTATTAGCAAGCGTATTGTAATATATAATTCAGTATCCACATTAAGAATTAAATAGAAAATTATTTAGCCACCGAATAAGACATGTCTGGACTTTCATCAGTTGTAAGAGACAGATACCCTGCTCAAGAAAATGGGTCTTATGCAAGGAAGAGACTCAGGGGTACAATTTCAGTTGAAGCAGAAGCTTTATAGGGTCTTTTTTTGTTACCTTCCAGGCCTGGTGGCACCCAGAAGTTTGATCTCTGAGAAGTGGTGGGCTCAGCTCCCACGCCGGATGGCTTCTGGTTCTCCAGAATCTCCAAGAATCTCCAAGGGCCTCTGCTACCTGCGCGGAAACTTTGTATCTTGAAGTCCTTATTTTTATTTTCTCCAAGAATAACTTCCTGAGCATTAGGAATTTCTGCTTTCCCCCAGCTTTGTAGAATTCCCTCTGAAATTTGTGTTATGGATTAATAATCAGGACTCTCCCTTTCTTTAGTTTTTTTTTTCTCTTTTTTGGGTCATACCCAGTGATGCCTCAGGAATTACTCCTGGCAGTACTCGGAGGACCATATGGGATGCTGGAGATCTAATCCGGGTTGGCTGCGTGCAAGGCCAACGCCCTCCCTGCTGGACTTATTGCCCTGGCCCCTCGTTTCTTTAGTTAAGACACATCTACTTGGACTTCTTCCTCTATTGTCAGTTTCATAATGTACTCTTAAAAATTTGTAATTTCAAGTAGATTTTAAAATTTACTGACCTTTCCGTTGAAACACCCTACACTGACACTCTTCCCTGGCCTCCTCTGGTTGCCCAGATGACAAGATTTCTGACAAGGAAAGAGAAACAAAAGGAAAAACAAAAAAGCAAAAAGCCTGTCATGCAGCACAGCTGCAAAAGGTAAAGGCAGAATTTACACAAAGTCCCTACCCTGATTATGGAACTAGGGAGAAACTGGCCAAACAATTCCATTGTGAAGCGTTTATGTTCCAGAACAAGAGAGCCAGACTTGTACCGGAAGAGAGCCACAAGCTATTTCTCAGGTGGAGACGGAAAACAAGACGCCAGTGTCCCAGAACTCTCAGGAGACCAGAGCCCTGCCAAGGTGCAGAGCTTCTCTCACAGCCAAGAGAATCCCTGAGTGGAGTTGCTTATTGCCAGCAGGTGGGACAGCACCTGGCGGCCTGGTCATTGCAAATCAAACCAGCTTTGGTGTTTGCCAAAATTATACAGAAAGTGGGTCTTAAAATAAATTTTGAAAAATACATAAATAAAAGTGTGCTGGGCCAGAAGATAATACCGTGGATTAGTTGCTTGCCTGCACCCAGCCACCTTGGGCTCGTTCCCGGCACCACACATGGTCTTCTGAGCACTGCCAGGAGTGCTCCCCTGAGCACCACAGTCATGTGTGGGCTCCATCTTCCTCCTACTAAGATTACTGATACAGACTTGTAGAGGAACTTAACATTTTATAACCCTTTAGTTCCCAAAAAACATTCTCATGAGTTTCCTTGTTTTGGATCTGGGGGTTTTCCCAGCAGGGCCCTCTATACAGCTCTAAACTGAAGATGGGTGAGAGATGATGTGCTCAGGGCAAACTTGGAGGGCAACAGAGCTTGCTTTTTGTTGGTTTGTTTGTTTTGTCACACCCAGCCGTACTCAGAGGTTACTCCTGACAGTGCTTTCGTGGGTCATATGGGATGCCGAGGATCAAAAGTGGGTCAGCCTCATGCAAGGCAAACACCGTCCCTGTTGTACTATTGCTCTGCCCTTAGGATAACAGAATTTGTGAATTCCTTCTCTCTCCCCTCCTCTCGCACCATGCTGAATCTATTTTCCTCTTTTTTTTTTTACACATTTTCCCTCTATTATGTGATTTCATTTGTGTGTGTAGGGGTAGAGGGCCATTATTCTTAGAGCTTTGTGCTGGGAGTCACTCTCAGCAGATCTTGGGGACAGAATTGCAGTGAGGGGGATCAAACAAGGGCTGACTGTAAGCCCCTAAATCTCTCAACTATCTCCTTGGCCCTGAGAATTCATGTTTGTACTAAGGATGTTCTATTCAACCATGACCAGATACACGGTCAATTGTACCAAAGCCCTTTTATTGAATGTTATAGTTTTTCCCCTGTAGTTGAAAATATCTCCTCGCTCATACACTATCACCGTATCACTGTCCTCCCGTTCATCATCAATTTGCTCGAGCGGGCACCAGTAACATCTCCATATGTCCTGTCTCATGCTAGTAGAGCCAAAGGGCACCTGCTTGCTCCAGGAACATAAAGAGCCTCAAACCATTACATCAGGTAATGGTAATGAGGTCTATAATTGTTACTGGTATTTGGCATATCAAACATGACACGGGTAGCTTGCCAGGCTCTGCTGTGCGGGTGGCATACTCTTGTAGTCATCTCTAAATCCAGCATTTATTGATGAACCACGCGGCCGCTGTGATAGGCTCTTTTGCTGGGTGGAGTTCTGATGAGAGGGAAGTCCTCATGGAGTGGGGGGGGGTCATCTGGCTTGTTGCGAGGCTCTGCTGGGGTGGAGGGCCAGGGCTAGAACCCGCCATCCCTCTCCGGTGCCTCGTGGAGTGACTGGGCACAGGGGAGAGTCGGTAGCAGCTCTGCCCCCATGTCTGTGAGTCCCTGGATCAGAGACTGGGCCGGATTTGAAAAAAAAGACTGCTGCAGGGTGGGTCCGATGAGCCGGGCTGTGATAGGCTCTTCTGCTGGGTGGAGAAGAGCAGATATTCCGCATGTAGTCTATATCATACACTATATTATCATATTATTGTCTATTTCTGGGACCTTTTGCTGGACCAAACACTTGATTTTGAGTCCTCCCATTTCCCCTGAGACAGTTATAGGAATCAGATTTCCCCCCTCATCTTAGGAATGCTTTCCTTTAGAGTTTTTCTATTTGCTCCCTCTCCCTGTCCCTCTGAGAATTTCCAGTATTGTCCTTGGCTTGCTTGCTGCTGGAGTGACCTTCCCATTGTCAGCCATGTTTGTTGCCTCCAAATTCTCTTCCTCTTTCCCAGTAAGCAGACTGTGCTGGCCTTAGCTCAGAGACAGTCCTTCTAACTCCACCCCCCACCCCCCCAGAAATGCTCATCGGAACATCATGGTTACCTCTAGCTGACTGTGTTCACAGCTTTCCAGTGGAGGCGGCTCCTCCTGATTTCTTGCCTTCTTGCCTTGACCCCACGTTTGAGCTTCTCATTCTCTGCCTGTTCTTGTGACCTATTGCAGTAGTGAATGTTTTGACTTTATATATATATATATATATATATATATATATATATATATATATATACTGAAGGTCTAGTGCCTCGCTCTCCAAAATGACTTTTTATTTTTTTTAGTGCATGAAACCCAAAATGACTTCTATAGCTCCGTAGTTCTGGGAGATTGCGAAGGGATTATAAGAGAAAACAGCTCAGTGGTTCAATAAGTGTGGGGATGATGAGTTAAACAACAACAACAAGTGAAAGTTACTATAGAAACACCACTGGAGGATGGTGAGGAGACAGAACAGCAGGAACGCTCATGAGGAGTAGGGTAGTGGAATGTCAGCTGGTACTTTGGAAGAACGTTTGGCAGTTTTCATATGCTGCAAACTCCAATCCTAGGTATCCAGTAGAAATGAAGGCATATGCTCAGAAAAAGTCTCACACGGGAGTGTTTATAACAACTTTGTTCATGCAAAAAACTAGACAACTCTAAATATTTACTAGCAGGAAAATAGATGAATGGTAACAAATACATTTTTCCAATGGAGCCTTCAGCAACTAAGTCTGAGGAACTAGTGATTCAGACCAGAGTTTGGGTGGATTTTACAGAGGTCACACTGAATCAGGTAAGCTACACAGCTACACCTACACACACGCCAAGCGCATGCATGAACACACACACACATGCACGTACGCTCACATCCTCTTACATACATGCACAAACAGATAAGATTTTAGGATCTTATTGTAGGATATCTAATTTCAGGCACATTTTTCTCTGGCAACAAGAGTCATAAAGTGGTTACCTCTGGGGTGAGGGGTGGGAAAGCTGATGGGAAATGGGCATGGGGGAGTTTCTGGGTGTTGAAAATGTTCTCTACCTTGCTATGAACACCGGTGCAGAAGTGTGATTGGGGAGGGGGTCCAAGTTCACTGAACTGCCAATGTGTTGGTGTGTTACAGTGCGTAAAAGACACAGTGAAGGTGATGCACTTACATGTGAACTGCGGCATCAGAGCCAAGAGGTGTGTGCAGGCTGCTGGGCTTCCTCACCTCATGGGAGTTTTGCTGGAGGGTGTGGGCAGAAAGTACCCCTGCGCCCGAGTATGCATGGGGGCGCAAGAGCCACCAGGCGCTGGGCCACAAGGGGTGTCACTGGGTCCCTCCTTACGCCCCCAGTTCAGGTCACACCATTGACTCCCACCCCACTCTGACAACATCTGCTCCTGGGACCCCACAGGAGGATTCACAGCAGGGAGAGTACAGTAGCCCGGGCTGGGAGGACATTTCCGGCTTCTCCGGGCTGTGCCAATCACTCCCAGGCTCTCCCACTGTGCTGTGCTGGGGCCCTTCGGGGCCCTTGGTGCTGTGTGGGCATTCCGGGAGGCACCTGCAGTGCGTGAGGCCTCTGCCCCACCCCCCATCTCTGCTGCTTAGAGCCAGGGAGTGCTCAGGCTCTGCTGGGGGAACCCATCTCTGTAGTAGGCTGGGTCAGGGGCTACACAGCACCAGGGGGCTTCATGTTCTGCTTCCCAGCTTCCAGAACCCCTGAGAAGGGCAGCCGTGTTGAAGGCACCCTGTGTTTCTCCAGCCCTGTTAGAGACCTTCTCTTCCTTCTGTTTATGCAAACGGCAATGTGGGCAATTAGAATGAACTGGGGTGTCATGCGCGCGTGTGTGTGTGTGTGTGCGTGCGTGTGTGCACTGCCCAGCTGTGCAGAGGGCAAGAGGGCTGGAGGAGGGGGCTGGGAGCACGCGCAAGGCTGGACAGTGGCGGACAGCCTGACTGGGATGACACTGCGCCGGGCTGACAGATGCTCTGCGGAGATTCAGGGATAAGTCTGCCTCCCCTGGCCCGATACCATCAGCGGCTAAGAGGCCTGTCTGATTTCATTACAAATCTGCCCTTCCTGGACCGAGATGGCAGCCTCCGCCGTGCTGGAGTGTGGGGAAGGCCCAGCAAGGACACGGGGACGGCCAGCAGATCTGTCCTGCCAGAGGGGATGACAGGAGTGAATCCAGGCGTCCCGGCCACTTTCTCGGCAGGTGGGGAGGGGGAAAGGCCTCTTGTTTCTCAGGGCCTGTGGGCCTGATCCCACCGTACTGGATATAGGTTTGTTCTCCCCGTGGGCTCTGTGAGAATGTGTTGGAATCTTCAGGGGCCCACGTTCCTCACCTATGCCTGGGTCAGGGCCACTGGGCTGGGCGTGACACCTCTCCCAGTGATGGCCCCTGCCCCAAGGCAAAGTATCACAGGGGGAGTGGAGTGGGGGTGCTCTCTGGGGCTCAGAAGCTTTGGGAACAGCCTGATGAGGAGCAGGGCAGACACCCCAGGGCATGGTGGCCAAAGCCAGAGCGGTCACAAATGGGGAAACGGAGCGTGTGTGTGCATGAGTAAGCATGCACGTGTTTAAGTGTGTATGTGCACATGTATGTGTGCATGTGTGTGCATGAATACTGTGCACATGCGTATGCATGCATGCTTGCTGTATTGTGCGTGTGTGCTCATGTATGTGTGTGTGCATGTGTGTGTCCTGGATGTGTGCCAGGAAGATGGCTGGAGCCTCCCAACCCCCACTCATAGGATTAGTCCATCCTAGCGTCATCCAGGCTCCGCCCTAGAGCTCCTAGGAAATGGCCTCAGTGGTGGTCAGAGCCTTCTGCTTCGGGGGCGCAGAGCAGAGAGCAAGGCAGAGCAGAAAGAGGTGAAGGAAGTCTGGGGGTGCAGAGGTGGGGGCTGGTGATGGGGAGGGGTGTGCTGCTGGATCTCCACAAAACCCCCAGGGGCTTGCTGAGGGTGCGGCCGCCTGGGGGGGGGCTGTGAGCTGTGAGTTTGGTTTTTTAGATGGCAGGTCCAGGCCCAATTTCAGAGCCTGCCCTGGAGAGAACACGAGACTCTCACAGGGGGCACAGCCAGCAATGCTCGACCCTGGGTGCGCACCTGATGGCCAGTGCCGGCCTGGTGCACCCGCGCTACTGGGGCAGACCTGGTGGAGCTTGTTAGACATTTCTGGAGGTGACCCCATGACCTCAGAGCTCTCAGCCTGGAGAGCCCAGCAGCAGGTCGGGTCAGCCATTCATCGCCGCGCTGTGAGCTAGGGAACGCTTGACCCAGGGAATCCTGCTGCGAGTTTGGGGAACAGTAAGGGGGTGGAGACCCAGAGACAGTTTGCGGGTACCCCTGGAGTGAAGGTGTTTGGCGCAGGCCTTTCTTGACATTCTGTGGAGCCCTGCTGGACCCGCCCCTCCCCACACGGGCAGAGAGGCGCTGGGGCCTCGGCTCTGTGGAAGGAGGGGAGTGAGTGTGGACAAGTCACCTCATTTCTCTGGATGCCCGAACGATACTGCCTGTGCTATTCGGGTGAAGATACCCTGGGCCCAGAGGTGGAGCCCAAGTTTACCTGGGGCACGGCTGCGGGGCGCTGGCTCTCGCATCCTCTAGGGACTGCTGACCCCAGTGTCACTGCAGCTCCCAGCAGAGAGAGAGGACAAGGAGCCCCTCAGTTAATGTATCACTGTATCACTGTCTTCCCGTTGATCATCGATTTGCTCGAGCGGGCCCCAGTAACATCTCCATATGTCCTGTCACATGCTAGTGTAGCCCAAGGGCAGCTGCTCGCACCAGGAACATAAAGAGCCTCAAACCATTCCATCAGGTCATGGGAATGAGGTCTATAATTGTAAAAGGAATATTTGGGGAGGGTTGGTATTTGAGCCACACCAGGTGATGCTCAGGGGTTACTCCTGGTGGGCTAAGGGGACCATATGGGATTCCGGAGACTACTCTATATTCCTCCCCCAGTCCTAGAGAGCTAGCCCTCTAGATTCTTCTCAGCAGCAGCCAGAGGGTCTTTGCTTCTTTGGTGGGGGTGGAAGTCACTCCCGATGAGAGCTCAGGGGACCCTGTGGTGCCAGATGCAGGGCCCCCCTCGTGCAAAGCCTGAGCCCCAGCACTGAGCTCCCAGACACCATCATTTCTTCAGTGCCAGTCTGGACACACTTTCTGTTGCTTCTGTCTGGAAGGTCTTTCCACACACTTGGTCTCCGTGGAAAACTCCTATCTATCCTTCAAAACCCAGCACAGACATACCTCTTCCTGAGGGCTTCCCACACTGCTCATTTCCCACACACATTCTGCACGACAGGACTTCTCAGATGTGGGAACTCCGTGGCCGCCCATCTTGTATGGTTTTCCCTTTCCTGGCATCCACATTCACCTCCCTGCCACAAAACCTGGGGGTGGCTGTGGGCAGCTGGGGCTGAGCCCCTGGCTTTATCTGGCACTTGCCTGGGCACCTTGGGCTTTTGGTGCCATGGCACCTACCCTTTAGTCTCACATGTCTATAATGAGAAATGGCCTGGGGTCTCTGGGTCCAGGGTCTGCCTGCCTGTCTGCTGCAGGGGAAAACAAAAGAGCATGTGGGGGCCTCGGCTGCTTAGCAGTCCCTGCAGCCTCCCCTGTCTGTCAGCTGTGCCCATAGGAACCATCAGCTCTGCACCCTGCCCCTCCCCAGCCAGGCAGCTCCGATTCTTGGGAAACAAAGACGTTCGCAGCACTTGGACAAGAGCAAAGGAAAATCTACATCAAGCCAAGACACGTGAGCCGGCTAGTGCCCTGGGGACGTGCAGCGCGGCTGCCACCGGGCTGTGGCTGAGGCGGGTAGGCAGGGCTTGCAGAGGGACACTCACTGCCTGTCTGAGCACAGAAAGGAAATGTGCAGTGCGGCTGCATGGCCGGGAGTCAGGTCATGCACTGTCCTAATTAAACAGGGGAAGCCGGCTGCATCAAGGACACCGACCCTCTCAATTAATGAACCGATATTACAATCAGAAAACAATCTCATTCCAGCCAAGCGTTTCCACAAAAGGATCTCAATGACCTCACCCAAGTACATTCCACTGGAGTCCTTATTTAGGCATGGCAGCGTCCTGAAGGGGGGTGTCAGCGCGGCTGGGGGGGGGGCACGGCGTGAGTCTGGTTGAGGGGGCTGAAGAACCAGAAGGCAGGGGCCAAAGGTCCTGGCTGAGCCTCTGGTCAAGAGCAGGAGGGAGAAGGGGGAGGAAGGGGACTTGGGGACACTCGAATGAGCAAGAATTTGCGCATGTGCACGCGCACACACACACACACACATACACACACACATGCAGAGCTCCCTCCACACCTTCATCTGCAGCCCCTTCCTCTCCCCTGCTCAGCTCTCATAGGGCTGGCAGCCCCCTTTCCCCAGAAAGGAGGGGGTGGGTTAGGGAGCTTGGGGCAGGCTTGGATCCAGGAACTGTCACTCCTGGCTCATGGCAGGTGACCTTGGGCAGGAGGGAGGCGATGGAGCAGGGCTCTTAGCAGGGCTCCATCCCTATAAAGGCCAGGGGACGCAGAAAGGGGGTGTCACCTTGGGAAATCTGTGTCCAGTTTTGATTTTCGTTTTACGGTTTGGGGGCTTCACCCAGTGTGCTCTGTCCTGGCAGGACACGGGGGACCAAATGGGGTGCTGGGGGATTGAACCTGGGTCAATCGTGTGCAAGGCAAGTGTCCTACCCACTGTACTATCACTTTGGCCCGGTAGGTGGTTTTCTGGGTCTCAAGAGGCAGGTCTTTGACTTCACAGAGCATGGTCAGAGAGGAAGGACTGGCCCTAGTGTGTCTGAGTGTGCCCCGCCATCAGCGCCCTGTGCGTGCCCACTCCTGGTTCCTGGCAGCACTGATAGGGTGAGGTGGCATTGGTAGGGAGGCCAAGGCTCTCAGATCAACCCAGGAGTCAGAACTTCCGGTCCAGATTCAGATAGAGAGAGGCCTAGACCAGCTAAGAATAACATGGGAGCCAGTGAAAATGGAACACTGGACTTCGGGTTCAAAGCCCAGAACCTGTCCTTCAGAAATGCTGACTGTCCCTGTGACATTGGAGACCGAAATCCTTATCTCAGGGGGTTATCCCAGGTCTGACCTCATGCACCTCACCTCCACCCCCAGCTCGGCTCCAGCAGAGGATAGGATAAACTAAGTTCCTTCCCACCCAATTCCATAGCACCCAGCACGTCTGCGCTATACCCACAGTCACTGGGACCGAGAACAACCTTCAAGAGCATCTTTGATCCTGGAAGAGAAAACAAGAGGCCCAGGAAAAGATGCTACTGAGCAAGGAAGCGGACAATGCAGGCACTGGACAGTGCAGGCATGCAGCAGGCACTTCTGCATGGAGAACCCAGGGCCAAGGTCACCTGCAGCCAAGCTTCGCTGCTTTTACAATGAGAAGCGGTTGGCGCGGCTTGCAGACAGGCTGGCCTCTGCTCCCCTCCTGATTCTCGAAAGGTTCAATGTTGGCAGGTTCACTGGAGCTCTGTCCAGGGGCTCCTTCGGACCTTAATGATTTGTATAAGCTCTTTATAAATAATCATTTTAACCCCTGTGTCCCTTCTGTTCGTTGCAATAGTTTCCTTGGTTATTTTCTTTTCAATTTTGGTTTTAATGTTTTCAGCAGCTGAAGGTTTATCATCTTTATGTCGTCGGACCTATCGACCGCCTCTTCCAGAGGCCTTCTGTGGCTTTTTAGCTTAGCGACTCCTTTATCCATGAGAGATGAAAGCGGATATTGACTCGGGGATCTTTCTAGTTCCGAGGACCGCCTTTCTCCCTTCTTCCCTTTGTGGCATACAGCTCTTTATTTGAGCTGCTTGGATTTATTTGGGTTGAGTGCATGCAGGTTCGTTATTTTCTAAGGGGTTCATTGAGTTTGTGCAGACAAGGTGTGAGGTCATCATTGTCTCCTGTTACATGTCTATAGAGATTCAGTCTGGTCTTGAGGTCACCTGTCCTATATTTATTTAATTTTGGGTGAGGGGTTGGGCCACACCTGGCGATGCTCAGGGCTTACTCTTGGCTCTGCACTCAGGAATTATTCTTGGTGGGCTCAGGGGAACATATGGGATGCCGGGGATCAGACCTGAGTCAGCTGTGTGCAAGGCAAACACCCCGCTGTGCTCTCGCTCTGGCCCAATCCTTCTATTGTCAGAGTTTCTCCTTGGATCTGTATCATGCTTTTTATTGATCGTAGCTTTTATATTTTATTTGTAGCAGCCCCAAAGATGAATCCTAAGGGTTCATACCTGCTAGGTAAGTGGTTTACTGCTGAGCTACACCCCAGCCCTTGATCATAGCAGCACTCGAGGGCCCCGATGGGCCACTCTTGGAAGCAGCTGGCCGCAGGCTGGCAGACTGCGCAGGGAGTGGGCTGGAGGCTGCCGTGCCGCCTGGGTCCTGCAGTGTCGGGGACCAGTGGAGCTCTACGCAGTGATGTTGTGACTCTGTGTGGTACCAGGGATTGAAACAGGGTCTTCCATGTAAGTCCCTGAGTCCTGTGCCATCTTCCTAGACCTTAATCATAGGAGCTTTTTTAAAAAACTTTATTTAAGCACTGTGATTTACAAAGTTGTCCACAATATAGCTGTTTCAGGCAATACCAAGCTGTTTCAGGCAGCTTGGTATTGCCTGAACATATATATATTGTTTATATATTGCCTGAAATATATAGCTGTTTCAGGCAATACAAAAACGTTCCAATACCAAGTGTGATCTTCCCTCCACAAATGTTCCCAGTCTCTCTTCCACCACCCTCCCTCCCTAGCCTGACCCCTTAGCGGGCACAAAATAGTTTACATTACTCATTACAACACACATTGAAACTAAAATGGCTTTTGCATTAATAATTCCCTCATTGCTGGGATGAATGGGGTGATATGTGCACATTGGCCCCCTGAGGTTGCACAGGCACACTGGCTCCCTGAGGTTGCACAGGCACGCTGGCTCCTTGAGGTTGCACGGGCACGTTGGCTCTGATTGCACAGGCATACTGGCTCCCTGAAGTTGCACAGGCACGCTGGCTCCCTGAGGTTGCATACATTAGTTGTGGTGTCAGCACACTTAACCAAGTACACATGAGCATTCTCCCACCCTCCACCCTGCATGTCTGACCCCTTAGCAGGCACAAAATAATTTACCTTACACTGCTTATTACAACATGCAATGATCAGAAAATAGATTAATAAAAGTCAACGTGGTAATTGTTGTATCTCACAATGGCACTACTTAAGTCATTGTCTGAGGTTCTGCTGGGTCAGCTGGTGCTAGCTGAGCTTCCTGTGCCTTTGCTTTCACTCACTGAGTTGGGCAACCTTCACAACTTTCCCATCAGGTTTGCTCTGCTCCTGCTGATTGTCAGCACCGTGACATTGGGAGTGTTGCGTGGCGGCGTGTGCAGCTGCGTGCTCCTGGAGCTGGGGTGGTTCAGTGGCTTGGTGGCTTGATGAGGTTCAGTGGTGGAGTTGGGACATTCCTATGCTGGAAAATGTGTGGGCAGGGGCTGCTGGGCCTCCAGTAAGGGTGTGGTGGGCGGGGAATCTCAGCACCCCTCATTCTGAGAAGGTTCTGGAGAGCTCAGCACAGACCCATCCACTTTCCATGGCAGCTTTTTAACAAGCTCCAATCACCTCTCAACTTCTTTTACCTGTTTTTCTTTCCCAAGTGACTCTGAGAAACCACTTTGTAAGAAAATAGGCTGAGGCTCCTAATTCAAATATATATTTGAGATGACGTGGTCTTCCAGCCCCACCTGATGACTCAAATTTACGTATCTCCTTTTATATTCTTGGGAGAGTCTGTAGCTTCTCATATTTTCATGATTAACCGTCCCTTCAAGGGACAGAGAGGTAGAAGGAATGAGGAGAAGAATTCATTTCAATGCAGTGATGTTTCAGAGGTGTGCGTTTTCCACAGGAGAAGCTGCCCTCCAGGTGCTGGTCTGTAGGGCCCTGCCCAGTGAGCAAGGGGGGCTCGAGCAGGGGCTGTGCCATGCGAGGCGTGTGCAAGCTTCTGCGTGTTTGCAGGCACCTGGGTGAGGAGGATGACCCTGCTCGCTGCCCCAGGCTGAAAGTGGAGGGGATAGCTATAAGGCAGATAACAATGATGATGGCTTTTGTTTTTTGGAAAAACCTGGCTGTGCTCGGGGCTTACTCTTGACTCTGCTCAGGGCTTAGTCACAGCAGACTGTTATTAAAAAAAAGATTGAACCCGAGTAAGCCCTGAGTACTGCTGGGTGTGGCCCAGCCATACGCCCCACCACCAATCCCAACTTGGGCCACTGTCACTATCATGCTTGGGGAAGGTGGCAGCTGGTATCGTTCAGGGATCTGCAGGTTAAGACGATCTCCAGTGATTATCATGCTGAGTGAAATTAGTCAGAAGGAAAAGGACAGGTTTAGAATGTCTGCTTTCATTAATGGGATATAAATATATACCAGTGTTCTACTAATTGTGGGAAATGGTAACGCCAGACTAGAATGAGTATTGAATGTACACAAAGAGACTTACATGACAAACCCTAAATGTCTGTAGGGCAAGCCACAATCTGTAAGAGAAGGGGCGGGGGAGGGAGGAAAAGTGCCTGATATAGAGGCAGGCTGGGGAGGTGGGAGGAATTTGGGGTCATTGGTGGTGGTGGGAGACTCACAGACATGGGGCAGAGCTGCTACGACTCTCCCTATGCCCAGCCGTTCACGAGGCACCCGGGAGGGACGGCAGATTCTAACCCTGGCCCGCCACCCCAGCAGAGCTTCACAAGTGCCAGACAACCCCCACTCCATGAGGGCTGCCATTTTCCACATGGCAAGTTCCACATCCGGACTTCCCTCTTGTCAGAACTCCACCCAGCAGAAGAGCCTATCACAGCCCGGCTCGCATGGCCGCAAGTAGCCGCGCTGTTCATCAATAAATGCTGGAGATCAGAGGTGACTACAAGAGTATGCCACTGGCACGGCAGAGCCTGGCAAGCTACCCGTGTCTTATTTGATATGCCAAATACCAGTAACAGTTATATACCTCATTCCCATGACCTGATAGAATGGTTTGAGGTTCTTTATGTTCCTAGAGCAAGCAGATGCCCTTGGGCTCTACCAGCATGAGACAGTACATATGGAGATGTTACTGGTACCCACTCGAGCAAATCGATGATGAACAGGAAGACAGTGATACAGTGATATAGTGGTGGTGGGAAATGGGCACTGGTGGAGGGATGGGTGCTGGAACACTGTATGACTGAAACCCAGTCATGAACAGCTGTGTAACTGTATATCTCACAGTGGTATAATAAAAATAAAGACACGCTCTCAGCCCTTTGAGTCCTCCCTGGACAAATTTGCCTGGAGAAGGCAAATTTTTAACCAGAAACGCCCCCGCCTCTGCCTCCCCACCAAAGAAAGACAGATAAATTAAAAGAAAGTGACAGTTGTCTCTAAGAGGCTAGTGGTGGCCCAGCTGCCTGCGGGGTCTGCTGGGTAGGCAGGCCTGGGTCTCTTGTCTGGCATGTTCGGCCCTCCCCATCAGTTGGGCTGTATGTGCCCGTCCTGGGTAGAGTCACAGACCAGTGATTCTGCTCTGCAGCCTCCAGACCCACCCTGCCCCATTCCTACTTGGGAAGCCTTGGAGGCTGTCAGGATGAAATGGAAGCCCCGTGGCATAAACCAAGGCAAAACCAGGCCTACAGTGGAAGAGGCGGGAGGAGAACAAGCCTCCAGGCTGGGGGTGGGGTGAGAACTGCAGCCACTCTCCACGAAGGGTGGCAGCGGGGTGGGGGGGGGGGGAGCCAAGGGCCCGCGAGGAGGGCAGCCTGCCCTCCTGAGGACAAGCCTAGGCTCCTCGCTTTGGACGTAGAGCAAAGAAAACCTGTCTGATCGCTCTGGCTAACATCTGGATGATTCCAGAACCTGTGCACAGCTGGGAAAGATGCAACAAAGCAGGTTTCGGAGGAAGGTGGCCCCTCCCTGGAGGAGTGTCCAAGGCTCACGTGCTCCCATGGCGGGGCAGTGTGGGCCCCCATCCAGCTGCTCCTTGAGCAGACCCTGCTGAGCCGCAGCTGAGGATGCCCCTTCCAGGCTGTCAGTCCAGGGCTCTCTCCCGTTCTGCAAGGAGGGTTGAACTGGCCCCAAACTGGGTGAAGGTTTATAGTGGGAGGTCGGGGGACAGGGCTGGAGGCAGGACTGCACTCCTAAGACAGCCAGTGGTCCCACAGTCTTCCCAGACCAGGACTAACCTTGTTTGAACCTGCTTTTCCCCACAGGCTGGGTGTGGTTCAGTTGTCAAGCACTCATAGGGCTGGGGCTAAGATCGGATCCCCAGCACTGCCCATGTGCCAGGGATACGTGCTTGTTTGGTGTGTGCAATAAAGGCAGCACCCTCTGTATGCACAGCCAGGGGTGCTTTCTTTGCCATGGCAAAGGAAGGAAAAGGGAAAGTCCAAAACTCACTAATTCCAGCCACCCAGAAGCCCAAGCCCAAACCTCCTCTTTCAGCTGCAAAACCCAATCTCCACTCCCCACCAGCTCCCGTCCGAGGGCCTCCTGCTGCTTTATATTTTTCTGTTTTTGGACCACACCTGGCTGTGCCAAGGGCTGACTCTATACTCAGGGATCATTCCTGGTCAGCTTGGGGCGTCTGGGATCGAACCCAGGTTGGCTGCATGCAAGGCAAGTGTCATATACACTGTACTATTGCTCTGGCCCCAGTAATTTATTTCTTCTTTGGTGTGTATGAGTGTGTATGCGTGTAGGGGTGTTGTGGGGTGGGGTTGGGTGTTGGGCCACAGCAGGTGCTGCTCAGCGGTTGTGCCTGGAGTGATGTGCTTAGGAGGGATACCCCAGGAGCAGAGACCAATAGGAGGCAAGGAAGCCTGTGTAGTACCAGAGATGCCAACTGGCTCAGCTGCATGCAGGTCAACCCTCTCTCTGCAGTCTATGTTGGGTTAGGGCGGCGCTACAAACACTGCCCTCACAGTCCTGCCTCTTCTACAGCTCACCTGAGTGTACTTCCCAGAGGTTGTTTCAAGTGCTTTGCAAACCAGGGTTTGAGCTTCTGGGTGGCAGGAAGTAGTGAGGCACCAGTCCTGACTTGGGCCCTAATGCCTGACCCCTGACCCCTGAGCACGTGTGGGAGATCTGCCCGGCTGCTGCAGGTCAGTCTGTGTCAGTGACCGTGGTGGGCGGAGGTGCTGCTGGGTGCTCTGGGGGAGTGTATGACGGAGAAGACCCTTGGGGTCAAGGGATGTAAAAGAGGAACCACAAGTGGATTTTGCTGACTTGTGACCCCGGTTCCAGGACTCAGGTGGCTGGTAGGGGTGGCTCTGGGGAGTGCTGGGTGCCGAGTGCTGCCCCAGGTGGTGATGGCGAATCCCTCTATTCCTACGGCCTGTCCCCACCTCCCTGCACCCTCAGGACCTGGATGTGCTTGGGACCTGGCGTCTCCAGGTCAGGGCCCGCCCGCCCTGCTGCTCCCACTTGAGGGTTGGTGAATTTGAGCCAACTGCAAGTTGGCGACCAACTCCCCCCTCCTGCCCCCACCCCACGCAGTGTGAAATCCAATTTTAAAGTTTCAGCTGTAATTGCCTTGAGCTGCTCTTAACAACAACGGGTGATGTGTTCTGGCTCCTAGGACGCTAATGAACTTCCTTCCCTCACAGAGCTCGGCTGGCTCCTAAGGACACAGGCAGCTGGGCCTCGGGGGAGGAGGCTGGAGCACACGCAGGGTCTGGCATGGAGCACTCCTCGTGTGGAGAGGACTGAACTCCTGTGTGGTCAGTCTGCAGCACACAGAAAGGGCCTGTCCGAACGTTAGCGGGGCACGGCCTTTGGCCCCAGAGTCGAGAGAAGGGGCATCTTGGTGAGAGTCCATGAATGAATTTCCAGGAAGGGGTCCCATGCTCCGCAAGGTTATGAGGTGAAGTAGGATGATGTCCCATGAGTTACACCAAAGGACACGGCGAGACAGAGGCTCTGGCTTGCCTGGCCCTGGCCGTAGTCCACTTGGTGGAGTGACCAGTCGAGGGCAACCCTCTACTGCTCTCACCATCCTGGGCCCAGACTGACCATGCACACCAGCAGCGCATTAGGCAGTGACTCCGGTCCCTCGTACCCTCTGCCCTGTGACCTCCCAGCTCCACTGCCGGCTTCTTTTTTCTGGCTCCTCTCACACCTGAAGGCTGCTCTCAGGGGGCAGGTGGGCCCCAGGGCCTCCGAGAAGTGCAGCAGGCAGAGCCGTGTTCGTGGCTCAGTTTCTGCTTTGGGACTCTTCTCCTAGGACTGACAATAGAGAAAGAGCTTTGAAAGAAAAATTAAAGAACTTGGAGGCCCACAGCAGTGATGTGTTTTGCTTCTTTGGCAACAGCAGTCCAGCCTGGCGGTCAGTTTCCTAGAAGAGGCCTCAGATGCCACGGCCGCCGACTGCGGGGCTCGCCTGTGGGGAGAGGCTAGAGCACAGCAGTGCCCACTGGAAGGGAGTTAGAACTCTGAAAGCTTGCCTAAATTTTGGGTCTGCTTGTTGGCACTTCCTGTTCCGTGCTAACAAGAAGGCAGCTGTGACCACGCTGCTGACCGCACTTCCTCCTCAAGTCCTGGAATGTCTCCTGTGTCTCCCAGGAGTGACCCTTGAGCTCAGAGACAGGAGCATTGCCTAAAACCAAAACAACATAAAAACAACAACAACAACAAAGAGGCAGAGTGATAACACAGTGAGTAGGGTATTTGTCTTGCACACAGCTGACCTGGGTTCGATCTCTGGCATCTCATATGGTCTCTTGAACACCACCAGGAATAATTCCTGAGTGCAGAGCCAGGAGTACCAACCAAGGATTGTGAGTATGACCCAGAAAGACAGAAAAAAAAACAACCTCCTCCCCCAAACTAAAAAAAAAAAAAAACCCACCCAAAACAAAAAAAAATCAAGTCGGTACTAGCTTATCTGTCATGTGTGACTGACTATGCAGCTTAAGGAACAGGTGACAGGCATGTAATTTCTGGATCAGATGACGCTGTTCAAGGTCCTGCTCTGCTCCCAGCCTCTGGCCAGCTCAGTACTCCACCGAGGACGTCCACCTGGGATCGCCAGCCTCTCAAACTGGCAGTGCTAACCTGGGAGGCTGCTGCCAACTGACCACCAGGAGGCGCTCTCACACAGCGAAGCTCAGCCTCCAGCGCTCCTGGGAAAGCGGCCTCTTGGGCTTTGCAGCCTTCCATCCGCAGATCAGGGAGGGAATGCAGAGAAAACAGGGCTCCAGGAAGAGCACATGCATGCTGTGGGGTGAGATACAGCCACATCCCTGCACCACACTCTCTCCAGCACATCCGGTACACGAGCGTTACTGCAAACAACCAGCACTCATGAATAGTGAATATCAAAATGGATTTATTTACATAAGTAACATGATGCCACAGAGAACACAGCAAAGTACCACAGCAAACCAAAGGGTGGGGCCATCTGGTGACAGGGGATCATTCATGGGTAGATTTATGCAGCTCTACGGTAAGTTGAGGGCGAATCTCCAGGAAAGAAGAGAATGTTCTCCAATATAGAGACAGCATGGGCAGAGCCTCGGGGGACTCGACCACGAGGAGGAAGATGCTGCTTCTGCCCCGTTCCCACACCCGAATGCCTTGCACAAACGAACAGAATCCCACCCAACGTGCTGACACGGGACAGTCTTTCCCACTGGCAAGGGAAGGGACTAACCAGGCAGTATTTGGAGCAAGTTTTCCTGAAGCACAGTGTGTTATGTCTTTCAAAAATGCTGCCCTGAAGCCACAGGCTGATTCAACATTCAAGTTATCCAGAGTGCAGACACACACGATACTTTCCACACACCATATATGGGCAAAGCGTATTTTCCGTTAATAGAACAATATTCGTAGCAAAATATATGACTCTGTACTTCTGCTATGTTAAAAAAAACTCTGACCTCTTTTGATTCCCTGAAACGCTCTTGATGTAAGAAAATGATGCATGTGAAATCGGAAGGGAAGAAAGGGAGACGGAGGCGTAACAGAGGAGGCTCTTTGGAGTGGGGAGCAGGGAAGGATATCCAGAGAGCAGGCCCCTGCCCCCATGCAGGTGAAGCTTCCAGAAGTGGCTGATTCAAGGACCTATTCTCACTTCAAACAGCTGAAGGGGTGGGTGTGGAACAGCTGGATAGCACCTGGCACTTTCTGGGCACTTAATGATAGTGACGATGAGCGCTAAACGCCTTGGTAGGAAGGTTCATAAAAAATAAAGATTACAATTTGTTAAATTTCCCAAGAGTTCTTTAAGCAACTCTATTGAAACTCTAAGAGTGTGATGCTCAGTCTCAGCGTCGCATGGATATAAGCAGAGCATGGGCGACAGGCTCGGCCACATCCAGTAAGAAGGAAGATTTCTTCTTCCCAGGTACGGGGAACTTAAGAGTCAGCTCAAAACTTTCATTATTTTATTCCCCTCAAATTCACAAAGTAGATTTGCCTTAAAAAGAAAAAAAAAGGGTGCTTTTCTGGGGCCGGATTATTTTTTCTGCCAACACTGAATGGAATGTACATGAATCCTCTCATGGCGTCTCTCACAACTCCAACCTCGCCTCCGAGGCAGCACAGGAAAGCTTGATGTCTTTGGTATAATCTCTATCTGGCATCTCACCTTGCAGTTTTGCCCCAGCTCCCCATGGCCTCATTTTTGGTCCGTGGAGCCCCCTTTTTGGGACAGCTGGGCTTCAGTGCACACGTCAGCAAGAGCAGCGCTTGGACTGATTTGGGGGCATGGCACATTGGGCCTCTGAGCATCTGAGCTCCAATGAGGTACAGCTAAATCTCTGGGTTTGTGGGCAGCCAGTCTGCTCCCTCATGAGTCTGGGCCAGAATTCCCACCCTTAGCAATCGTGCAGGGAATAACGCGTCAGAGTTGGAGCACAGTATCCAATTCTCTCTTGTTACTCCCCTGACCCAAGCATCTTCACACTTGATTCATACATCTCGGATCGTTTGGGATAAGGGACGATATCCCAAATCCATCCCCTTTTCTGGGCTTCAGTGAGCCAGATAATTTTCAGACCACTGCAGATTGAGTTTAGGAGAAAATAAAATTTCCTAGTTGCAGGTTACCAGCAAAAAACAAGTCAAGCTATTTCTCAGCTTCAAGATGTTTTGAATTCAGTGTAATCCTCTGCCCCAGATTAACAACAGGACCCAAAGTTTGTATGTGAAAGTTTTACAATACAATTTTAGGCAGCTTTATGCCCAGACTCATTAGCATTTCAGGGTGGGGAGGTTGGAGGGAGGGCATGCAGGCACCATGGGCACTGACAGTTTTGAAAGTTCTCAGAAGTTAGAACTTTTACCCTCTTGGAGTTTTCTATGTTCATACACTTATTCTGAGTTTGGGAAGCCAACACTGGCACCCACTTAATCTGATGAGGAAAAGGCAAGATAGACTCTTAAAATCCCAACATGTGACTTAGTTTTAGAGCCCCTGATATTAGTAGGTTAGATGCGTTAGGCTTGGTTGCTCCCATTCCCACCCAGCCCGCTGGACCTCACCGGTACCCTTTCTGAAAACAAACCCCAAAGCCCACTGCCAGAATCCTGGCTCTTGATTCTGACTGGCTCAGGGGCTGGTGGGCCTCATTCATGATTCTTTTGCTGTTGATTCCACAGGTACAAACTGTCTCCGCCACCCTTCCCACTGCTCACTCCTCAGAAATGACCTTCTGGGATCACAGTGGAGTCCATACACCAAAGGGGCTCTCCGAAGAGTAGCGGGTGACCACCCCCCATCTCGTGGACCCTCTCATGCTCATCCTGCCGAGACGAGACTCCCTTTAACAAGGCACTCTGCTATACATTCACTCTTGCTCCGGGCTACTTCAGCCTTGTCCTGTTTCTCTACCACGCAGATGTGTCAAGAGAAATGGTTCATGTTCATGCGGCTTAAGGAAAAAAACTATCAGCGACTTCAATTGTTCAAGCTTTCAGTATAAGTGGAATCTTCTATAACAGGCTTCAGTAGAAAAGAAAAACTCTCCAATTAATATTGAATACAATAACTTGATGTTACTTGAGGAAACTTAAAGTGCTATACTAGTCACAATCCCAACCTGATAAATATATACACAGACAGACATGTATACACACATACACACACATATATACATATATCTGTCTGTGCTGAGGGCAGGACTGCTTTCCAGTTGATGCATGCATTTAAAGTTCCTATTCCAAGTAAAAATTTTAAAAAAGTAAAAAAATATTTGTGCTGATATTTGATTGAATTTCAATCTTCTGTAAAAATAGTCTGAGGACCATCTGATGCAGCCCTTCTTGCCGAGAGGATAGTCTCTGGTCTCTCCTGAGCCAACTCTGCCATCCTCTCCCTGCCACCTCACACTCCTCAGCCATCACTCAGAGAACGTCTGTAGCCACCTGCGTCTCGGAAGCCGGAGACGCTGCTCTTGCAGCCAGTGGCCATCTTTTTGCCCAAAGTAAATCTGAAGAGGAAAAACTGGATTAAACACAGCTGATGTGAGGTGGTGCTTGGTTGAGCAGTGTGCTAAGATCGGGGCTAACGGAGTGGAGGGGGTCCATGCTTATCATATTCTATGGAGTTAACACAAAGAAGGTGGATCCAAGGCAAACAGGAGGGAAGGAAAAGGGTACTTAGAGGACAGAGAGGGAACAGGGCATACTCTTCATTAAATATGAAACCTCATTAAATACGCAACATTCAAACTGACATGGGCAAGGCACCACAAAAAGTGACACTAGAAAGTATTTCAGTATACCGAGCAGGGGCGGGGGCTGCGGGGGAGCGTGCTGGAGGACAAGGTCAGTGGTCTGCGTGGCCATTCAGTGTATAAGTAGGGAGGGAGTTATGTGCACATGGGTGACGCTGAGGGAACCAAGCACCAGCCTGCTAGGCAAGGCGTGGCCTGACACAGGACACGGAGAGAGATGGCCTGCTGGCCTGCAGCAGCATGCCCACTCTGTGGCCACTGTATGGACAGAGGAGGC
Source organism: Cryptotis parvus (assembly GCA_021461705.1). NCBI lineage: Eukaryota > Metazoa > Chordata > Mammalia > Eulipotyphla > Soricidae > Cryptotis > Cryptotis parvus. The sequence continues at coordinate 95,013 of JAJIBD010004401.1, forward strand.
AAGACTCTATGTGCCAATAGCTCTCTTTCCCCAGGAGTCCTGTCCTGCTGGCCAGGAGGACAAGGACAGCCCCAGGCAGAGCCTCATGTGTCCCCGGTCATAAAAAAAAAAAAAAAAAAAAAGAAGAAAGAAAAAAAAAGAAAGAAGAGCACAATAAAATACATTCTTCTCCTTTCTTGATCCTCTTCAATATAGGTGGATCACATGAGGCTGTTAAAAAATGTTAAAATTATAGAAATTTCCAAAGGCCACTAATGTGCTATCTGAGTAATACTGCACAATTAGTCTCGGCTCTCAGGAGCGCCGCTGGGCGGGGAGGGGGGGGGGGCAGAGAGCTTGGCTGTGGACGGGCACAGGCTGCTTCCAAGACGCTTGACCTCAACCTCCAGCATGTGTGTGCACACACCAGGCACACACGTGTACACATTCTCACTGTCTGAGTGACTCTTGGGATTTCAAGGTTGAAGTAAACAGATAGTCACAGTTTTGAGTACAAGTGTGTGCACACACACGCGCACACACAGGCGTGCACGCACTCCCCTGTGGAAGGAGCACTTATCTCTGAGCACACATATGTGCCAAGGGGAGAAGGAGGTGTCTGGAGCTCCTGCTTCAGGTGATGTTGCGACATAAACATTATAACAGACAGCTAAAATTACATACAAAAATTGCACATATGTCCAGGGGATAGAAGCCCAGGCCCGCACAGCTCTCAGCCACCCACCTCAGCCAAAACATTCCCTTGTGAGTTGTCCTTGAGAGCCAGCTGGGAGCTTTGGGGAGGGTGTGCCGGCACGTCAGGGCACTGGGGAGCCACCTCTGTGGCACAGTGGGCACCCTTTAGTAGGGCAGCGGCGGCAGCATTCGGTAAACGAGTGGACACCGGCTAACGAGAGAAGTAAGCCAGCTGGGCATGGCTGTGGCGGGGCCGGGGGCTGGTGGGGGGGGGGGAGGGGGTATTTAGGCGCCATGAACGCTGATGGTTCTGACAGTGATTGAAGAATGGGACTTTCGACTCTTGCTCCACTGGTGCCCCCGAGAGAATTGCACCACGCAGGAAAAATCATCTCCTGTGTCCTGCCGGTGATACAGAAGATCTGAACTGCATGTTGACACCACCTGGGGTCAGCTCTGGAATGGGCCAGAGCAGAGAGGCAGGAGAATCAGGCAGTGGTGGCGAGGGAAGCTCGGAGGCCTCCCCATGCTGTGTGCATGCCCACACACACCGATAATAGAAATGAAAACACGAAAAGGGGTCCGCGACCCAAGCTGTAAGAGCTGGGATCTCGCCTTGTCCTTTCACGGTTTACTGGAACAAAGGACATGGACCCTGAAACCTAACTGGGCTGATGCTAAGGATGGCAGTTACTGATACACGGAAGGAAGAAAGTCTGCTGAGAGCTTCTGGGAGGACAGCAGCAGAGACTGGGTAAATCTGTATATTGCTTATGAGAATAAATAGTATTAAAAGAGACAGGCAATATTCGAACTCTGGCGGAACTGGACACTGCTCACCAAGAAGCTGTCCCTTTAGCGATGTGTTTTCATTTTCACCTGCACGTGCAGGACGATCGGGGTGGCAGGAGTGTGCAGGCTTGTTTGTGCGACCAGCTCTCTGTGAAGCTCAGACAGGCGCAGCTTCTTACTCGATGTGGAGCTGTGGGTGACTGCGAGAGCTCCCACGGAGACTCATCTGCTCAGCGGACAGGGACAGAAGGGTTGTCTTTCTTCTCTCCTTGAATGCCGGGTGAGCGCCTGGGGAGGCAAGCGCACGAGTCCCTTAAGATGAAAAGGGAGCGGAGGCAGCAGACGGGTTAGCGGGTTGCAGGATTTTCACAATACAGCCGAGGGAGTCTGGAGTGGCAAAAGCCAAATACTGAGCACAAAGCCAGTCCTCGAGGCTGGCGCCCCCTCCTTGTCCAGGGACTTCTCCGCAAACTTGATCATCAGCAGGGTTCGCTTGATGTCTAGCCAATTTTGGAGCAGGGTGTTCCTCTGCGCTGCACTGGTGGAGGCGGTGAACGTCTGGAAGAGATCTTCCCGGGGCCCCAGAGCAGACACTGGAGGATGCTTCTGGCATCCGAAATGAGGATCCGCTCGGAAGGGTTGGGGTTCAGGAGGCAGCTAGCCAGCTGCTGCAGGCCCCTGGAGTAGGGAGCGCAGGGGATGCGAGGGAGGTCTGCCCGGGCGTATTCCCTCTCCTTCAGATCTGGGTTCTCATCAAAGGGGTTGGGCAGGTGCAGCATCTCGTAGATGAGGATCCCGGTCTGGAACTCATCGCATTTCTTATACTGGGTGGCCGTGATGATCTCCGGGGCAAGGCGGGAGTGGTCCCGGAGGATCTCTGGGTCCACCAAATGGCTCTTCTGCTTGGCCTGAGAGAAGTTGCTGACGATGAGTCGTGTGGGACTAGCGGAAGTGGGGCTGGGCTCAGCCAGACCAAGGCCCTGGGCAGTTCCCCCAGGCTGGTAGTGGACCAGCAGCAGGTTCTCTAGGCGAAGGTCGCAGTGAGTGACATGGTAGGGTTTGAGGTGCTCGAGGCCAGAGCACAGCTGTAAGAGCAGCAGGCACACCTGTCTCTCATACAGATCAGGGCTCTTCCCATGCTGGGCTAGAGAGTCGCGCACAAAGTCAGCCACGGTGAGGCAGGGAACCTCTCGGGTGATGACCACCACGTGGCTCCTCTGTTTCCGCTTCCCTTCTGGGATGCTTCTGTTTCAGGGCCCATCTCTCCTTTCACTTCTTCTCCAGTCTCTTCTGTCTCATCTTCTTCCTCTTCAGGAGCATCAGGATTGTTCCAGGGAAGCAGGCGATTAGGGACTTCGGCAAGAAAATGACCACAGTCCTGCTGGATGTTAAAATGGACAGCTAGACTCTGCCGGACAGCCAAGCTGTGATAATACTGCTGCGATTCTTTAGCTTTGCTCTTACAGATCTGAAAGATGAAAGCCAAAAACACAATTTAAGAGGCACACTTCTGAAATCAGGCTTATGATGTGTAAGGAAGGATTAGTGGGAAGGCGAGTGACTTGACTTGGCAGCGGTGTGCAGAAGTGGGTTTTCCTCCTACGCTGTGTGGCAGTGACGGTGGCAGTAACCCTTTCTCGTGGTTGTCTACCTGCTTAGCACACTGCGTGTAGTCCCTGCAGCAACCCTTCAGACTGGGTTGAGAATCATATGACCCAGTGATACCACTTCCCCTAAACGCAAAAACATTGACTTGAATGGGTATATGCACACCTGTGTCCTCTGTCACACTTAGTACAATAGCCAAGATAATGACAACTCAAAGGCCCAACTACAGATGAATGGATGAATAAGCTATGGTATGTGACACAGTGGAATACTACATTGCTCTAAGAACAAACTCATGCAACTAGCAGCAACATGGATGGAACTAGAGGATATCAGATTGAATGCAGTCAGTCATAAGGAAAGGGACAGACACATGGTGATCTCTCTCATACGGGGCCTAGAGAAACACAGCAAACTAGAAACAATGATCCAAAGGCAATGCAATGGGAGAACGCGGGGATGGGGGTTTGGGAGGGAGCAAGGGATGTTTAGGTCTTTGGAAGAGGCGGATACACTGTGCTGTAGGAATTATGTACATAAGAAACCATTATGATTAGCACTGTAAACTACAGAATCGCAATAAAAATATACAAAAAGAATTGGGTTGATAATCTAGGCATTAAAACAAGAACACACCGGAGGTACCAGTTTGCAAACTTAAGTCTAAGAAGAGTTTACCCATTCCACAAGGTTCTGCACCTCTAGAAAACAGAAAAATAGCAATAATTTTCCACCATAGTCAGGAGAATATACAGTCTCTCTCTCTCTCTCTCTCTCTCTCTCTCTCTCTCTCTCATTTTTTGGGTCTCACCTGGCTGTGCTTAGGCCTTATTCCTGGTTCAGTGCTAAGGGATCACTCCTGATTGGGCTTTGGTGACCATACGTGGTGCCAGGTATATAATCTTGGTTGGTGGAGTGTACTTACCAGCTGTACTATCTCACCGAATCCTACTATGGACTTTCTAAATAATTCAATAAACATCACATGACAGTCACAATTCAGGCCTTCATGGTTCGCTGGCAGGGCAGAGATGGATGTTTGAGAAAACCACTGGTCTGATAAAACTAGGGCAGAATCAACGACTGGGGACTGAGTTCTGTGCTTCTTATAGGCCTCATTTAAGCAATCCTCTCAAACAAGAATGAGGGCTTTATAAACAATGAATGGTTTGGTGGGGAATGTTGTTCTGGGGTGAGTTCAGACTTTGAGTGAAGGAGGCCTTGGATTTAATGCTTGACTTAATATCTAATATATATATATATATATATATATATATATATATATATATATATATGTGGTTTAGAAACAAGGAAGCTTTCTTATGGGCAGTGAGGAGCTATGCTTGGGGTGGTATTCCTGGCCCTATGCTCAGGAGTTACTCCTAGTGGTACTTGGGGTACCATATGGTACATACGGCATCAGGGATAGAACCTGAGCATCAGGCACAAAAACATGCACCAAGAAAGTTTTTTGAGCCAGTTCCAGGATCAATCCTAGTATCAAATGGCCTCTGAATATTTCCAGGTATATATAGCCCTGCAGGCCTCCTAGGGGCACTGCTCAGGTGGCCTTAATAGTCCCTGGCATTGTAGGGTCCAAACACTGAACCACAGGCCTGGATGACCATATATCACTAAGAGTGGCCCCTGCCCCTCTGACTACATGGTAGTATCCTCCACCCCCCCAAAAATCAGCTAATAATTCTGCATATTCTATGAAACATTATTGTTTTTCTAACCTTAAAGGACTACAAAAAGCAAAAATGTAAATAAAGTCACCCCTCAGTGGATTATCCTTGTGCTGGACATGGAGAAAGTGGCCTCGAAGGCTCCGTTTCTACCACGAGCTCCGAGATTGTAACTGTGGTCTGGACACGCAAGGGCTCTCGTCAGCTGGAATACATTTGCTGCTCCTCCCCCTCACTGGGTGAGCGCAGCCAAGTTCCACTGATGTCAAGGCCTCCCAGTCAAAGGCTCTCTGCAGTAGTTATGCTGCCTGCTTATTGCAGTAAAACAGACAAGCATCCAATTTTCAAAGGCATTTTCTATCACTTTTTGTTTAAAAGGAAAAATGTACATCTTCCTAGGAAAGTGCTGATAGGTCCCCAGTTCTGAGAAGCAGCATGATCTAATTTCCATTCAAATAGCTATTTTTTAAAAGGAACCAAAGACAAGAGGTCTTGGGAAAGAGAAGCTACTGCTTTCATTTGCTGTGTTTATATATATTTATTACAGTTACAGGGACTCCAAACAAGTGGTCAATGTGGTAGAAATTGATCTATTGGGCTGGAGCGATAGTACGGTGGATAGGGCGTTTGACTTGCATACAGCCAACTTAGGTTTGATCCCCGGCATCCCATATGGTCCCCACAAGCACCACCAGGAGTAATTCTTGAGTGCAGAGCAGGAGTAACCCCTGAGCATCGCTGGGTGTGACCCCAAAAAGAAAAAAAAATGGAAAGAAATTCATCTATCTTTCTCCCTATCTGGAGCAATCTGAAAACAAGTTTATTCTTTTTACTACCCGCCTAATCCATCTGAGGACTCATTAAATATACATATTTTTCTTTTTCTCCACTCGACTGCATCTTCTCCCTCTCCCTCTTCCAAAGGAAGGGAAGAAGGATCATCAACAGTAAAAGGCAGTTGCAAAAGCAACACCCTGACCGGGCTTCATGCTCATGAGGGGCCGCTCTGGCCTCCTCCTGGGGTCTCAGGGAGCTCTCCATGGGCAGAGAAACTCTTCTAGCAACGAGCTATAGGACTGATCCCTGAAAGGATAGTCTTACATTAGGTATTTCTTTAAGCAAAATGCTGGCCTTGAAATAGAAATGACTCTAGGCTGAGTTCAAGTTCAAACATCTATCTTTTAGAAAAGATTATCTTTGGAAAGCTCGCAAAGTCTCGGTGAGTGCAGAATAATGCATAATCCTATATGCTTATCAGTCATGGCATGCGTTCTTTCTACACTGCACTGCTGGCAATATTTAATATTTATGTGTCACCAGTATTAAAATCCCTATAGCAGTCATCATTTAGTTGCATAGGAGCTGAATTCAGAACACAGCTCCATTAGCCCCACTTCTGGTTTTAATACTTTGCTCAACATCACATCGCCTGCTGGAATAAAAATTTGAAAGGTCCCAACTACTCAGTCTTTGGAAAGTAAACTGAATTGCTGCATGTGGTTGAGTGAGACTGTATGTAAGCTTGTGTGGAGTAAGACTGTGTGTATAAGACTATGTGTGTAATCTTACTCTGGCACTCTTGTGATACAGAATAGGGCTGCATAAACTTCTTCCACTTGTGACTCCATTTCACAGACATTTTTAGGCAAGCCTGATAATATGATATTGTATACAACCCAGGGGCTGAAGCAATAGTACAGTGGGTAGACCATTTGTCTTGCATGCAGCCAACCGGGTTTGATCCCCAGCATCCCATATGGTCCCCCAAGCACCGCCAGGGAGTAATTCCTGACTGCAGAGCCAGGGAGAAAGCTCGAGCACTGTCGGATGTGACCCAAAAAGACAAAACAAAACAAAACAAAAAAAGTAGTATACAACCCAAACATTTACTACTAATAAATCATAAGGGCATTTATAACAAAATTTAAAAAGAACGCACACAATCCTTTTTTTAAAAAAAAAACTTATGATTTTCTTTTTAGAAAGATTTTATTTCTTTTTTTGGGTTTTTTGGGTCACACCCCTCTGTTCCTGACTTTGAGCTCAGGGATCACTCCTGGCCATGCGCGAGGGACCATGTGGGGTACTGGGGACTGAATCCAGGTCGGCCATTTGCAAGGCAAGCACCCCGCCTACTGTGCTGTCTTTGCAGGCCCATAGATGTATGCCTATATCCCCCAGTTTAAGAGCTCTGTCACAGAGGACACTTTCCAAGGACTCGGAAGGCCTGAGATTTAGTTCTGCCACTAGCTGTAGAATCTAGGGGTTCTCACCTCATTTCTCTAGGATCTCAGTTTCCTTAATAAAGAAGATATTATCAAGAATAGTGAATGGGGCGGGAGAGATAGAATATGGGTTATGATACTTACTCTTCATGAGGTTGACCCTGGTTTGATTCCCAGCACCTCATATGGCACCCCAAGCTGTGGGGTGTGGCATCCCCCTCAAGGAAAAGAATTCTGATGCCTCTTTTATGCAGCTGTGAGAACTTAATGAGACCAATTATGTACAGAATAATGTGAAGATAGACAGTCGGCAACTACGCCACCTCTGCTTTGCTGATGACATCGTTCTAATAACACCAAACATTAGCCAAGCAGCACAAATGATGGCTGACTTTGACCAAGAATGTGGAAAGATAGATCTACAGCTGAATCTCAGCAAAACTATGTTCATGAAAAATGAACTAGTTCCAGAGGCCCCCATTCACTCTCAATGGAACAGACATCTCTGAATGCAGCAGTTATGTGTACCTAGGTCGAGAAGTCAACATGATGAACGACCTAAAGCCTGAGCTGCGCAGGAGAAAGAGAGAGCAGCATGGAATGCCTTCAAAAACATCGAAGAAATAGCTAAAAGGACAAAGAACCTCCGGCTCCGGCACATCTCTTTAACTCCACCATTCTCCTGCATTAACATACTCCTCAGAGACTTGGGCCCTATGAAAGCAGGATGAGAACACTATTTGGGTCTCCTCAAGAGGAATCGAAAGAGCTATGCTTGGTATATCACGCCTCACTCAAGTGAAAGAAGGAATCTGGAGCTCCAACCTCCGTCACTGTTCCAGAGTCAGGGATGCTGTCTCATTTGCCAAGGCATCAAAAATCAGATGGGCTGGACATGTAATGCGATTTGGAGACAACTGCTGGACTAGAGCCATTACTGACTGGATCCCACGGGATGTCAAAAGATCACATGGCCACCCACCTACAAGACGGTCAGACTTCTTTGTCAAGCGGCTTGAGGCTCCTTGTACTCCTGAAGCAACCAGATGCCATTGGGCAACACTGGCACGTGATAGGGTCAAATGGAAATGTTACTGGCGCCCGCTCGAGCAAATCGATGAATAATGGGCTGTCAAGTGATCAAGTGATCAATGTGAAAAATGTAACTCTTATAATGACTGAAACAACGAACTAAGTGCAAATATTGAAAGTGACATAATATTTTAAATTATTTTTTATTTTTCAAACAAAGAAGACAGAAAAAAAATCTATCTTTGTTGGGGGTGGTGGGCTCCCAAGAGGCGCTGCGGACACCAGAGGGCTCTTGTGGTTTTCTGCTAACTGGCTTTGCAGTTTAGAGCCAGGGCCCGAGGGATAGAGTGCTGGGGTTTACAGCCTGAGCCCCCCATAATCTGCTGGCTTCCAGCCCACACCTGGCCATGCTCAGGGAAATATGTGATGCCAGGGATCAAACTAGGAACAGCTGCAGGAAAGGCATACACCTTAAAGTCCTGAATACTTCTCCGACCTCTCCATATTTCCTTGGAATCCTGACAGCCATGTGAAGGGTTCTCCCACAGGCAAGGTGGAGGACTCCTAAGGAGAATTGTGACCATTCAACAACTCTGTGTCAGGACATGTCTGTCCAGACAAACAACACCAGCAGTAAGATCTGGTCCAAGACCAACCAGCCTAAGGCTGAGGGAGAACCATTCGGCCAATCTGCAGTTTTCAATCACACCAGCTTGCATGGAATAAGACTGGGACCTTTAGGGTTTGGCAGGAGAAACAGAGAAAATATTCTAACTGTGATACTCAAGTTGTATTCACTCATAATTTCACACGCATGTATGCGTGTATGCCTGTGCACATACACACACACACACACACCACATCTTTATAAGGTTCCCCTGAGCTTTCTGAGGAGATTGAGTAGATAAGAACACAGACATTACAACAAGAATTTATGTTCAGCGTCACAGACTAACTTGAGATAAAGGTTCAAAGTGATTTACGAAGAAGAAGTGATAAATCGTTCAGTCATTCCGGGAGCTTTGAAGGAAGCAGTGTGCGCAGACAGCTAACCTGAGTAGGTGGACCGCCTTATCTCTCCATCCTTCAGCATGCAGACAGGCTAGAAGGAGTGGGTCACTCTAGTCTTCTGTTTATGGGGAAAGGGATGAGGGAAACAACAGACTAGGACTTTTTAATTTGGTCTTAACCATGAACACAGTTAACACTGAAAAACAGACCTATAGAGATTTCTATAATAGAATTTCTCATATGATGAGCATCTCATAAATCTTTATTATGGAGCCTGCAGTGATATTAATTTAGGTAGGAGTATTATATTATTCTGGGCACCAGCATGCCCATTTTTCAAATATTAATAACTTGACTCCTTTATTTCGTTTAAAAAAAAACACCTTAAAATGACTCGGCTTTAGATGGTAAATTTCTAGCCCAAAAGTTATTTCAGAAAACAAGCCACCCTTTTCAGGACAAAATGGACGTGATTCTTTATGGGTGCCCCCTCGCCCCCGCCCCCTTCATTTTTTCCTTACCCAGTTATTTCCTCTGTGAGAGATCAAAGTAACTTCTTCTTGGCCTTCTCCCCCTTTCATTTATCTTTCCTGGAAGGAATTCACATTCCTTCCTAATAAAGGGTAGCTGGATTGAACTTGAGGAATCTCAGAGGCAAGACTGCATTCCGCAAGAGGAACGATTTTCTACAGGCTCTCCCTAAGTTTAGAAACAGGAACTAAACTGGAGTCGACAGGGCCCCCATATCTTTGTGTATGGGCCCCTTTTTCTTTGGGAGAGAAATCACTTCATAATTATTTTGACTTGTACAGGGAAAAAGACATTCAAAATGCTGCCAGTTTTGACTGATTCTGGGTTGCTGATATTTTCTGAATGGGGAAAAGCCCCAGGAGGCCTGACTCCAGCGACACTAGAGGGAGCTGTAATGTCACGTCCGGGAGCCACTGAGGCGCCACAGGCTGCAGGGGAGCAAAACCTGGGGTGGCTGGGTCCGGGAGAATACACTCACACCAGCTCCTCTTTTGGAATCAGGGTTTTACTCAAACAGTCGCAATGCCAAAGGGAGCGTTCAAATGAAGAGCACAGTCAGGAGAGGGTCACCATCAGGTCTGTGACCCTTGTGCACTTGCCCACTCCTTAGCTGCTCCTGGGCAGGTCACAGTCCCGGAGTTCCCTCTGCAGAGAAAGCCAGAGCATCAGTGGTTACTGCACAAGCACTAAAGAGAAATGCACGGCTGCAGACAGAGGCTTGGAGGCAAATCCAGTGCTTGTCTGAATTAATAGAGATGAGTAAGGGCAGAACAGGAAGGAGAAATATTGATTACTATCAGCTGGGCACTCAAACAAGTCCCCGACAGTTCCTCAGCACCTCCCGCCTGCAGGACCCCATACTCAGACGCATGGAACCACAGTTCCCAAGCAGACGGCAGGTCAACTGACCTGTTGGAAAATGAAAATGGAAACCGAGCTCCCAGAACCAGAGCCAAATTCATCTCTCCCGAGACCTTCCTTGTCCGGGTAAAAGCTCACACACTCGCACAAGCCTGACAAACAAATCCGTATTCTGAACCCGCAAAGTTAAATTCCAAACATCCATTTCAGTACAGGAGCTCATTTTCCGTGTTGCTCATGGCAACTGCTCCACATACCTTGGAGGCAAATTTGCCATTATAAAGCATGTACATTTGTAATCATGCTCTCAACCTAGACAGCCTAACTAAAAAAAGCAGACTGTGCGTGGGTGGGAGGGGAGAGGGACTGGGGAGACCTGGAGAGTCCCTTTCACAGCAGCGGGGAAGACAGCACCGTGTCTGCTTACTGCTGACCCTTTCGGAACTGTTTCCATGCCCAGGACCTGGTAAAAGGATGTCTGTTTTGCTGCCCTTGGAATACTGGCTGCAGAACAGGTAATTCAATTCAAGGCAACAAGAGGCGGTGCGGGGGAAAGGCAGAAACAGGAGGGCATGGTTATAAAAAAAGGCAGATGCTCAGTGGAGTGGATGGGCTATTTTTGACCCTTCCTCCTGGAGGCTCCTTGGAATAAATGCTGGTATCTGTGAGGCTTCACTCTGTCCTCTTTCCTCATGGACACACTCTTGCCAGCCAGCTCGTGGCTTTAGTCTTCTATATAGACTTTGCACGCCCATGTTTGTAATCCTGACTTGTGTCTTGATTTCTCCTTAAGTATGTACCACCTCATAGATGACTTAAATGCCACATAATCAATTTGAACTCTTCTCACTAACTCTGTGCTTCCAGCACTCCCTTGCCTTCTAACATCTTGGTGGATGACTTTGTGCTCTTGCTCTCTCTCTCTCTCTCTCTCTCTCTCTCTCTCTCTCTCTCTCTCTCTCTCCCCCTGCCCCCCCACTCCCTCCAACATCTGGATGAAAACTTAAGTTCACTCTGGATTTCTTGGTCTTCACTTTCTGCACTTAATCAACAACTTACATGGATATTTTTCCTCAATAACTTCCAAATTATTCTTTTTTCCTCATCGTTAGTGCTCCTAGCATTATTTGCTTGAAATACTAAAAATGCGTCAACTGTTCTCCTTGTTTCTCATCTAATTTCCCTAAAATGACACTTCCATATGGTCATATGAGCCACGTTTATAAAAAAGAAGAAAAAAGTAGGGACCAGGATAGGACAGTGGGTAAGGGGTTTCTCTTGCAAATGGCCAAGCTGGGTTCAATCTCCAGCACCCCATACAGTTCCCTGAGCACCACCAGGAGTAATACCTGAACAATGAGCCAGGAAAAGCCCTGAGCACCACTTAACCACACACACACACACACACACACACACACACACACACACACACGAAACAAAAGTCATTGGTCACTTGACTACTTAAAACTTCCTAGTGGCTCTCTGTCATCCTCAGCGGAAAAGTGGTGGCCTGGCTCTTTTTTCAGTCTTATTTCTCACTTCTCTTCCATTTACCATATTGAACTACCTGCAGTCAATCCCCACTTCTACCTTCCAGGGAAGAACACTGCTGACTGCTATTCACAATAGCCAGTTTCTGGAAACAACCTGAGTGCCCGAGAACATAAAGAAACTATGGTACATCTACACAAAGGAATACTATGCAGCTGTTAGGAAAAATGAAGTCATAAAATTTCATGAAATTTGCCTACAAATGGATGGTCATGGAGATTATCATGCTGAGTGAAATTAGTCAGAAGGAAAAGCACAGGTATAGAATGACTGCATTCATTTGTGGGATATATTATATAATATATATTTATTTGTGGGATATAATATTATATATAATAAAGAGGCTAATATCCAAGGCTAGACAAAACAGAGACCAGGAGGACGTGTCAAGGGTTGTAATCTACCACAAGTGTGTGTGTGTGGGGGGGCAGAGGTTAGGTAAGAAAGATAAGAAATCAATCTGCCAATAATAGTTGGAAATGGTAATGCTAGACTAGAACTGAGTGTTGAAAGTAGATAAAGGGATATACATGATAACCCCTCAGTGTACATATGGTAAACTATAATGACCCAGAGAGAGAGAGAGAGAGAGAGAGAGAGAGAGAGAGAGAGAGAGAGAGAGAGAGAGAGAGAGAGAGAGAGAAGAAATAGAGGCAGACCGGGGGAGGAGGGGGAGGGAAATGGGGCACATTGGTGTTGGGACATGTGCACTGCTGGAGGGATGGGTGCTGCAACATTGTATGACAGAAACCCAATCATGAGCAGCTTTGTAATTATCTATCTCACGGTGAGATAATATAATTAAAATAAATGAATAAAAGGCCAACATGAGAAAAGTAAAAGAACACTCTGACTGGGTTCTCTTCCGCCCTCCTCTGCCCAAAAGATCCTATATATTCATTTATTTATTCTTTCCTTTGAATGGTGGCAGTAGAACAGAGAATCCAATTCAATAAATGGAGGAATCTCTTCATTTACTTATTTATCAATTCCTTTGAAATTCCTTGGATTTCTTTCCAAGTCATTCTCATCTACCAGTTTTGTAAGACAAAAAGTGCTAAATACCCTCCACCTCCTTTCTTTGTTCCTTCCACATCTTGTACAGTTTCATTTTTTATAGTAATCTCGTATTTTACCTATTTTGAGAACATACATTTTTCTACTTTAAAATATACATTGAAAATATTTGCACTTCTAGCTCTGAGCAAGGCACCCTGTACACACTCAAGGTCTATACCAAATGCTGAGAAGGCCAACAGCAGATCCGGTGTAGACACAGGGTTTATGGCTCCAGAGCAGCTAGGATTTATGGATAGCTTTTACAGAATGAATGTCAGCTGGCAAGGTACTGGGGAGGCGACCACAGCAGACACATCTGAGCAGTAAACATTCATGACCTGGATATGCAAATGAGGAAAACGGGAACAGTGAGGACTGTTCGCCAAAACAGAGCTGCCCTGTAGGCCCGGTAGTTCTGCACTGCAGAAAACATTGCTCTTCATCATCTCATTCAATTCTCTCTCCTTTTCCCCAAAGAAAGCAATAATTACAAAATACAGGACTCTTCAAAACTATTCTACACTGGCTTTTATTTTTTCCATTATGGGCCCGGCTGGCCTAGTATGCCTTCAACCTACTTCCGCTTTCTCAGCAGGGGTCTCATTTCCATCTCACTCCATGCAGTTTACAGTGCCTCAGTGAGCCTTAAGTGAGATGGATAGAGCAGGAAATGAATTGTTGCGGGGACAAAAATGAGAAACACTGAAGATCGCGCGCACTATACCATCTGTGCTATTTTGTCACATTCCACAAAAGCACAGCTGCAGGTGGGAGAGTAAAGAAAGAAAACCTGCAAATTCAGAACCGAGCTCCAGGACTTGGTCCAGGCTCTGGATAGCAGCTGATCACAGACTGAATTCCTTCATCTGCCTAGGAGGAATGTTACCTTACTTGCTGCTACAGGGCTAAGACCCATGGCAACTCACTGTTATTATGAATGTATTCAAAATGAATCACATACTAAAATATAAATGTTGCGAGGTGTCCAAGCAGTCAGAACACCATGCTGTATGAGTCCACGTTGAGACCTGTCAGGTAGACCAAGGCAATTTAAAGCAGCAAGGCTACCAAAACACTCACATGCCCTCAAACCCATTTTGGAATCTAGAAGACTCAAGAAAGCAACAACTGATTCATAAGGTTTGATTTTATGTGTGACTTGTATCATCACATCTTCTCAGAGTGGTTCAATAACCTGCTCAGGACCTAGATTAAGAGCTTGATCAATTTATAATCCCCTACTATGTCCTCTCACCTCATTAATTAAAGCCATGGTCCCATTTTCCCAGTGGATATTTCATTATGATTCCAACCTGGCATGAATATCCCAAACTTCTCCTTTCTACGCCAATTCCCAACAATTCCCAATTAAGTGTCCTAAGAGACACTTAGATACCACAGGTTTGTTTTTTGGGGAAGTGAGTCATACTTAGTGATTCTCAGGTACTCTTGGCTCTGCACTCAATATTTTGTCCTCCTGCAGTGCTTATATGGGATGCTGGGGGTTGAACCGATGTTGGCCATGTGCAAGGCAAGCGCCTTATCCACTGTACTATCTTTCCAGCACCACGAACCATGATATTATTCAGGCCTGAAAACAGGCGGATACTGATGTAAGGCGACTCTGATTACCTAGAGGTGGCTGCTGATTGATGGTTTCCATGCAGCTTCGATGGTAGGCAGATTTGTATGGGATTATGAAAGTGGAAGAAGTTTCTGTGCTACAGTTCTTTCTCCTGTCACTAACCCAGTAATGAAATGCCTGTGTCTACAGTCTGAACTAATTGTAAATTTCTACCAATCACAGTTATTCTTGTTAATGCTTTTTCATTTAGTGTCTTGCTTTCTCAGCATTCACCCAAATGAGATAAACGGGGACTCTAGAGTCAAAATACAATAAAAGATGCTGGTCTCCACAGTTCACCTCTACTTTATTAAAAGCTTTCAACAAACAAGATTCTAGGCATTGCCGGAGGAAAGGAAGCTGGCCCACTGCTGGAAGAGGGACAGGGACATCTTCACCAAGCTGTGTGTGCTCTGTTCTTGAGAGACCAAAGATCTGGGCTCCTTTAAAAAGAGAAGATACTCACTACCCTAAACTTAGACCTGTGGGAAAAGCAAGTCAAGATACATTTTACTCAAGTAAAATTTTTCTCTTTTTCAAACTAATTTCATTTGTGGTCTCATGTAGCAACATTTGCTATAAAATACTCTCATGAGGGCAGCAAAAAACAAAACCAAACCAACAACAACGTCTCATTGAGACAGTTATATTTTTAGACAAAAGGTGTCATTTGTCCATTCAGGGACGATGGGGGAGGGCACGGCAGGATCACTCTTATGACTCAGGTATGATATAATAGGAATCGTTCTACCAAGGCGCCAGGAGGCAGCCTGCCACAAAGCTGGCAAAGAGACCGGTCCTCTCTGGCCACAGTTTCATCCTGTAGAGAAGGTCTGCACATCTGAAGTGGACTTCACACATATTTAGAGAATTATGTGTTTGGTCAGGTTCTTTGAAAAAAAGGGAAAAGCTAGGTAGATTTTATTTAGCACAGGGGAGTTAAGTTCATGTTTCAGTTTTATTTAGAAAGCTGGAAAGCTGAGGGGCTGAGGCAGCCATTATGCAGCCCACAGAGACAGTTGGTCAGATCTCGGGTGGTGGCTCACCAAATGGTGATGAGGGTGTAAAAAAAGACAGGAATGAGCTAGAAATAGGAGTTGAAGGTGAAATATTGTCTGGCCATCAGCTTGGCCTTTCCCCACCAAGGCATAAAACATTATGCTATACTGACCCTCTCCACACCCCCAGCCCACTCCCTGGATCTGGGAGCCACTTCTACTATTGCTGAGACTAAATTTACTTTCTTGTTTGCCAGAAGTCGAACTCCTGCTCATTCTGCAAACGCTTTCTGTATTGGACTTGGATCTGTGGCACACTGCCCTTTGCTAGTCCTTTTCTAAAGGTTCCTGGTTTGGCACTATTAGATGTGAAATCCTTCTTTCAATTTGTAGGATATATCCTGATAATTGTATATGTTTCTGTTGTTTGAATTAAATCAAGCCTTTGAAAACTTAGCGACCGTATCTCTAGCCTGAACCTTGCTCGTTTTGCGTGACTGCAGGGTTCCCCTGAGCAGGGTGCTCCATGACCCTGTGGCTTTCAGGTTCATATTTCCATTAATAACAACGGCATCACTCTCCTATAGCTGTTCCTTCTAAAAATCGCAGTATGTCTGCCCCTCATCCCTCAATCTCAGACACAGTGAACCGCCTGTCTTGGCTCTTCCACCTCCTGTTTCTACTATTCTGCCCCATTCCAGGCTTCTTGGTTATTCATCTGGATTCCTGCAATGACATCACGATGGGCCTCCTGCTTCTGGCCCTTCCTAAGCCTTCTACTATCATTTCTTCCAATGTCACTAACTTACGGGCCGGAGCAATAGTACAGCCTGTAAGGTGTTCGCCTTGCAAGTGGCTGGCCTGGATTTGAAACTTGGCATTCCAAATGGTCCCCAACCACCTCCAGGAGTGATTCCTGAGTGCAGGGTCAGGAGAAACCCCAAGAGCATTGCTGAATGTGACCCAACCACCCCCAAAACCTAAACAAACTCCAAATAATTAATCTTAGATTATCCCTCTGTTTATAATACCAACGAATTCTCATAAGATACAAAATAATGTTTAACTTTTTTGGCTGTCACTCTCCAACTTTTGTCGCCAATCTCTCCACACCCCAATTTCCCACTAATTTACCAATTTGGTCCATTATCTTATATACCACAAAGAACAGTGTGACGTGGACACAAGACGCCAAGTTTTATTGGTCCCCAGGCAAGTACAGGCAATGATTTCCTTCCTTCCTTTTCAGCCTTTACATCTCCACATGCCACTCTGAAGCTTCATTATAATGTAACCAATTTTTAAGACAGCGGAGTGATAGTACAGAGGGTAGAGCATTTGCCTTGCATATGATTGACCTCGATTCAATACCCAGCACCTGATATGGTCCCCTGAGCACCACCAGGAGTGATCCCTGAGTGCAGAACCAGGATTAAACCCTGTTACCGCTGGTTGTAGCCATACACACACACACACACACACACACACACACACACACACACACACAAGTTATTAGGCCTTTGTCTTTTCCACACTGTAATATAAGCTTCTTGAGAAAAACACCTTTGTCTTATTTATATTTCTGTAAACCCATGCAGATATTTCATATAGCAATGTTTTATGTAGTTAAATATTTGAAAAGGTCAAGAAATATTTATTACATGTCCAACATGTATACAGTATTTTACTATATGCTAATAATATAAGCATTAATAGATCATGCTCTCTGCCATGAGGATGTTGAAGGTTAGTAGTGGAGCCAGGTGGTGATTTTTAAAAACTGTATAATGGAAATGTATTGTAATTTTACAATTCTAGTTTGTGTGTTTTAGAGTCATTGCTGGCACGATCCTCAGGAGAACAGGGGTGTGGGGGATCAAACCCAGGTGAAATGTACAACTGAAGCATGACAGGACAATGTCAGAGAAAGTCACCAGATACTCAGAGTACTCAGAGATCCGCTAGGAAGAAAGTCACCAGATACTCAGAGTACTCAGAGATCCGCTAGGAAGAGAGTCATCAGATACACAGAGTACTCAGAGATCCGCTAGGAAGAGAATCACCAGATACTCAGAGTACTCAGAGATCCGCTAGGAAGAGAGTCACCAGATACACAGAATACTCAGAGATCCGCTAGGAAGAGAGTCACCAGATACACAGAGTACTCAGAGATCCGCTAGAAAGAGAGTCACCAGATACACAGAGTACTCAGAGATCTGCTAGGAAGAAAGTCACCAGATACACAGAATACTCAGAGATCCGCTAGGAAGAGAGTCACCAGATACACAGAGTACTCAGAGATCCGCTAGAAAGAGAGTCATCAGATACACAGAGTACTCAGAGATCCGCTAGGAAGAGAATCACCAGATACTCAGAGTACTCAGAGATCTGCTAGGAAGAAAGTCACCAGATACACAGAGTACTCAGAGATCCGCTAGGAAGAGAGTCACCAGATACACAGAGTACTCAGAGATCTGCTAGAAAGAGAGTCACCAGATACACAAGAGTACTCAGAGATCTGCTAGGAAGAAAGTCACCAGATACACAGAGTACTCAGAGATCTCTAGGAAGAATCACCAGACACAAACCAGATCCGCTAGGAAGAGAGTCACCAGATACACAGAGTACTCAGAGATCTGCTAGAATGAGAGTCACCAGATACACAGAGTACTCAGAGATCTGCTAGAAAGAGAGTCACCAGATACACAGAGTACTCAGAGATCTGCTAGGAAGAGAGTCACCAGATACACAGAGTACTCAGAGATCTGCTAGGAAAGAGAGTCACCAGATACACAAGAGTACTCAGAGATCTGCTAGAAAGAGAGTCACCAGATACACAGAGTACTCAGAGATCTGCTAGGAAGAGAGTTACCAGATACACAGAGTACTCAGAGATCTGCTAGGAAGAGAGTCACCAGATACACAGAGTACTCAGAGATCTGCTAGGAAGAGAGTCACCAGATACACAGAGTACTCAGAGATCTGCTAGGAAGAGAGTCACCAGATACACAGAGTACTCAGAGATCTGCTAGGAAGAGAGTCACCAGATACACAGAGTACTCAGAGATCTGCTAGGAAGAGAGTGTGCATTGAGAATACACAGGGAGCTGCCGATATGTTCTTAGACTACGAGAGAAGAAAATTCACAGAGCTGGACTCTTTAAGAAATGGGAACCTTCTAGGTACCCAGGAGAATGTCAACAGATGTTCTCTCTGACTCTTACATGCATCACTATGTCCATATTGGCTCCTGAAATTTTTTACAATGGCTTTAGTAAGAATAAACTATTTCCTCCATTTTACAGATAGATACTGGGCATAGAAAAGGCAAGTAATTGGGCCAAAGTGAAAGGCTATTAAGTCGCTAAAATGTACACCCAGGTCTTTCTGACTTAAAAGCCCAAATTCTTCAGGCCCACTAGAGAGCACACAGGCCTGGAGTGCTTGCTCTGCATGCAGGGGCCCTGGGTTCAATCCCCAGCACTGCATGACCTCCCCAGCATTCCCGAAGCAGCCCGAACACAAAGTCTGGAAGGGTTACCCAGCACCACTAGGTGTGACCCAAGACAAAAGAAAACAACCCAAAGTTTTAAACACTATTTCACCTGTCCTCAAATTCTGTGGACAGAAATCATGTGGGGTGTTTGCTATGTGTGTAGTTTCTAGGCCTCTGATTCAGTTATAGGATGGGTCCTAAGGACACAGTTTCGCTTTTATTTTATTTTTTTTTTGGTGGTGATGAGTTGAACCCAGCGCTGCAACACATGTGAGGTTAACCACTGAGCCACACTCTTTTATAGCTTAAAAACAAAACCCTCATAGACTGAGAAAATAACTAAAAGTAAGGGAAAGGCCTCAAGTTAATCTATAGCATCACTGACCCCAGCATCCTAGGTACAGCCTGGTGACCCCAGAAACACCACATTCTTGGCCCAAACAATGAGCCTCTGGCTTCTGGGTCCCTGAGGACTACCGGGGAGGCCTTATAGAAGCAAACAAAACCCCCAAACACCTCTAATTAAAACCCCCAGCAGGAATTATTTGTATATTACCATTTTGTAGGTCATTTTTTTTTTTGCTTTTTGGGTTACACCCAGCAACGCTCAGGGGTTACTCCTGGCTCTGCACTCAGGAATTACTCCTGGCAGTGCTCAGGGGACCATATGGGATGCCGGGGGATCAAACCTGGGTCAGCTGCATGCAAGGCAAATGCCCTTCATGCTGTGCTATTGCTCTGGCCCCTGTAGGTCAATTTTTAAAAAGTTATGATCATACTACTTGTGTTATGCTATTTTCATGTGGTGCTTTATAAAAATGTTTTTTCATATTTAATAGTCTACATAATTACCATTTTTAATAGCGGAAACATTCCTTTGGGTTGATGTGCCATAATTTATTAAATTGTTTCCTTAATATAGCACTTAGTTTGTTTTCAATTTTTGGCAGTGCTTAAATTCTTGATGTTGTGTTTAGTAGCTTTCTCTCATAATTTTAAGGAAAGATGTTTATGTCTTTGAAGTAATGGAAAGAAATGTTTAAGTGAAGAACTTATTAAATATATTTAGGCTAGTGCCTAATATTAAAAATAATCATAATCTAAATATTGAAAACTAACCTGTCACTATTGGTAATGACAATACATAATTTTAACATATGTTATAGATACTTTGTTTTACAAAGTTTACAAAAGCAGTTTTGCTATATAAACACATCAACATTATAACACTCATGTAATGAGAAGGGCAATTACTGTCCACTGATGAGAAAATCTTGTGATATGAAAACATGAATTGGGGGCTGGAGTGATAGAACATCAGGTAAAGAAGGCACTTGTCTTGCACACAGCTGAGCTAGATTAGGTATCTCTGGTACCACATAAGGTCCTCTGAGCACCCCCAGAAGTGATCCTTGAGTACAGAGCCAGTAATAATCCCTGAGCACCATCAGGTGTGGCTCCCACCAAAAAAAAAAAAAAAAAAAAATACAAGGAGAGACTGAATTTGTAGCGACCTCAGCTAACTCAAATTTATACTTATTTACTCTCTTGTGATACGTTTTCCAAAATACGTGCAATGGATGAAAATCGAATAAAGCTATGAGGTGACCTGTGTTCTCTGAAAATTGATACCGCAAAGCACTAACCACTAATATTACATGGTGCAGTCCTCCACACAAGGACACAATGACAAGCAGACACAATGGCTGCTCATAAGCAGGGAAACTGTCTTCCTTTCCAGCTTTCACAGCTGTGCAATTCAGTCTATAGTATTTTGCTTTGGCAATCAGGGCTGAATGAAGCTACAATTTTTGACACTGAGAATGAGTACTGCTGTAACAAATACTCAAACAGGGAGAAGTGGCTTTGGAATTGCGAAGAAACTGGAAGAGTTTGAGTAAGACAGAAAAAAAACCTAGATAATGGAGAACAGACTGCTGTGAGCACTACGGGTTTTTCTAGGGGTGAGGTCTCAGAAACAAGGAACAAAGGGTGAGGTCTCAGTCAGAAATAAGGAACATTTTAGACTGGAGAAGATCTTTTTCGTAAAATGATGAAGAACTTGGCTAACTGTACCTAGTATTTTGCAGACAGTTGAACTTGTGAGGGCTAAAATGTGTTTATATTTGGCTGAGGAGGATTTTAAGCAACGATTTCTTAACACAAAGGAGGGGTTCTGTTTACTGCCTGGACTAAAGTGTGAACAGAGAGGAATGAGTTGAAGAAGACATTGCTAAACAAAAGGGACAACTAAGGTTGGGAAAAACTGGGGCCCATGAGACAGGACAGGGGTAAGGCACTGCTTCCCTTACACAAGGCTGAACCTAGTTCAAATCCCAGCACCATATATGGTTCCCTGATCATCGATCACCATTAGGAATGATCCAGAAATAAGCCCTGAGCACTGCTCAGTGTGGTTCCCTTCATACACCATAACACACACACACACACACACACACACAAACACACACACATTGAGAAAAAGTCTCATTCTGTCAATATTGCAAAAAATGAGAAAACTTATTCTAAAGGATGTAGCTTAACATCCACTTGATAAAGAGATCAGGTGTGTGACTCATGGACTTAATTAGTCATCTTAGTAGAAGCCAGGAATAAATCTGAGATTTTTTAACTAGAAAAGACACTGTTAGTCTCAGCTAAAGGGACTGAAAAAACAGGAGAGAATGAGGCAGGTTGTCAAACATTTTGGATTCTACAGGACTGGACCATGAGCTCTTCATCTATGAGAATGAACTATCTGGAACTATTTAGCTGAAAAAGGAAACGACTTTGAGTGGTTCAGATATTATCAGGACAGCCACTTTCATCACAGGGCCAGGGCACATGGCTGTTTCTTACCTCTATTTCCTTCCTTCCTTCCTTCCTTCCTTCCTTC
The DNA here is from genome assembly GCA_021461705.1 of Cryptotis parvus. Classification (NCBI taxonomy): domain Eukaryota; kingdom Metazoa; phylum Chordata; class Mammalia; order Eulipotyphla; family Soricidae; genus Cryptotis; species Cryptotis parvus. The sequence goes on from JAJIBD010004401.1 coordinate 117,060, forward strand.
CTTCCTTCCTTCCTTCCTTCCTTCCTTCCTTCCTTCCCTCCCTCCTTCCCTCCCTCCCTTCCCTCCTTCCTTCCTTCCTTCCTTCCTTCCTTCCTTCCTCCCTTCCTCCCTTCCTTCCTCCCTTCCTTCCTCCCTTCCTTCCTTCCCTCCCTCCCTCCCTTCCTTCCTTCTTGCTTTTTGGGCCATACCCAGCGATGCTCAGGGATAACTTCTGGCTCTGTGCTCAGGAATTACTCCTGGCAGTGTGTGGGGGACCATATGGGATGCCGGGGATTGAACCTGGGTCGGTTGCATGCAAAACAAAATGCCCTACCCCTGAGCTATCACTCTGACCCCTCTTCCCTCTCTTAAGAAGGGCAGGTTTGCTTCCAGATTCTGAGGACTAGGAAGACCAGACTCGATGCTACACTCGATGTAGGTTGCCTGGGAGAGAGCCAGGGGTAGGGTGCTCAATGAGGACTGTAAGGACTGGCCCTTGCAAATATTCAAAGAAGTAAGGGGTCCACCAGGTGATGTAGCCACTCTGCATGCTTGGAACTCAGAACTGAATCAGAGGATTTTTTTTTTTGAGCCTGAGATTTTTCTTGAGACTTGCGGCATACCTAGCTAGCACCATTTTTCTGATTTCTCTTCAGTTAAGATTGCCCAGCCTATGTCTGTCCACAGTTGCAGTTTGAATGCATATAACCTGTCTGGTTTTATGACCTAAGAGCTGGAGAGGAAATATGCCTCGGGAAGAACCGGATCACAAATTTTACTTATAAATTAGTATTTAGAGAAGGCTTTAGAGTTGATGCTGGAGTTGACTTACGACCTTTGAGACATCAAAGGCTTCAAATGGATTGACATGTGACAAGGCCATGAATTTGGGGACCAAAGACAGAATGCTATGGACTGGAGCATGAACCCTCATACCCAATCTTATGTTAAACTCTAAACCCCCCGCTTTGGAGGTAGAGTCTCTAGTCTAAAAAAAGGTTTTTTCCCCTCAAATCCTCACACCTGGTACTGTCAGGGCTTATTCCTGGCTCTGCACTCAGAATCACCCGATGTGTATGGGGTGTCAGAGATTGAACCCAGGTGGGCCGCATGCAAGGCAAGCATCCTACCAGAAGTACTGTTGCTCTGCCCTATAAAGAAGTATTATAGGTTAAATGTGATAATAAGGATAAGGCCTGATATGGTTTAGTGCATGGATAAGAAGAATTTTCTGAGAGACCCTGGAGCACTTAGCTCTGTGAGGACACAGGAAGAAGGGGGCTTTCAGCTAGACAGCAAGGGAAGTTCTCATTAGACAGTGAGTAAGCTGGAGCCTTGATCCTGGACATTACATCCTGTAGAGCTCTGAGAAAAATTCCTAGGGTATTTAAACAATCAAGTGTATGGTACTTTCCGATAGGAGCCTGAGCAAACTAAGACAACAGTTAAAACACTGATTGCAGTACTTCAACACTGTAGCTGATTTGGTACTTAGCGAATTACCATTCCTTGCTTTCAAACTACCACATTCTAGCACTGATTTCCTCTTGCAACATTTTAAGGGTCTTTTCCTGTCTTCAAGAGGCAGTCACACTTGCTAGCTTACTCTAAATTCCATTAGTCTCAGAAAAAATATGTGTATATATACATATACTCATATATACATATACGCATATATACATATACACATATATATTTTTGCTTTCTTGGGTCACACCCGGCAATGCTCAGGGGTTACTCCTGGCTCTCACGTAGACTCAGGAATTACTCCTGGTATCCTGGTAGTGCTTGGGGACATATGAGATGCCTGGGATTGAACCTGGCGGGTCGGCCGCATGCAAGGCAAGCGACCTACCTGCTTTGCTATTGCTCCAGCCATAGGAAAAAATATTTTAAAGAAACAAATGGTAACCAAGTTGTATGTATGAGCCAAGCATCATTGTATTGCTTACCTCTACAATGGTAGAGCTCACTGTTACCTGGTAGTTAAGTCCTCTAAAGTTGTATTTAATTAGTTACTTCTAGAAATATCCAATCTTCAAAGAAACATTTAGATTCACCATTTAGTGTGAAACATCCTTTCCCAAACAGCCCAACAACTTCCAGTGTATAAACTACCTGCCACCTGTTCCTTGGAAATCACTTTGCAACAGTACAAGAAATCAATTCCCCTCTCCATTTTGTCGAGCCTGGTGGCCCCCAGGAGCTGCGGGGGGCGGGGGCGCCAGCATGCAGAGCTTCACAAGCGGCTGGGGAGGCTGGAACTCAGCTTGCGCCGAGCCCAGCTGACGATGGGATCGCGAGGAGGGCAGATGGGTTTTGGGTGTTGGCCCATCGCCTCTGGGGGGTCCCGGAAGCAGCCGGATGAAACTCGCCCATCACACTAGCCACCATTTTCGCTGTCTGGATGCTGGGAAACTGCCTCACAACCAGATCAACAGAGCAAAACCAGTTCGAGCCCAGGTCGGCCGTGCGGTCCATTAAAATAGTGGAAACAGTAATGTCTTTTAATGCACTGTATTCCACGAAGAGCAGGAAAGTTTGGTGGGAAGGAGATATAAAGAGGAAAGAAATGACATACAGAATCTGCCAAGTAGTTGAGGTGCGGGAGGGGGAGGGAGGTGGGGATATTGGTGATGGGAGATGGGTTTGGGTGGAGGGATGCGTGTTGGAACACTGTAGAACCAAAACTCTACATGAGCATCTTTCAAAAAAAAAAAAGAAGAAATCAATACCAGGTCATTACATTGATCTGGGAAAAAGACAAGACTGCTAGGTGATAATACATAAAGTTAGTCAAGTCCTCCCTCTCAATCGTTTTTGAAAAAACAGAATTCAATACCTCTCTCTGAAATAGGTACACATCCTGCCGTGGTGACGCTAGAGCAAAAAGGGCCATGAGAGAAAAGGTTCCATAGCCCAGGTACTATACCAGCTTTTGATTGTTACACAGAGTCTCTAAATGTCTGGCTAGATCCACATTAATATATTAACTTCGAATTGAGAACCCCTCTCTGAAGTTTGCTTCTCATTTTAATTTAGAAAACGTGGGCTAGGCCCAGGCTCACTCTGAGTGCCACCCAGAGTCAAAGTGGGTGGTGCTGCTATTACAGAGAGGGTGTTAGCAGGGGGTCTGGACCAAACATATAGTCTGGGTCTTGATAGACAGGTAGTGCCAATTGCTTACCTTATCAATTAATTTACTAAGACACCATCTGGACTTTCTGAGCCAAATTAACACGGGAAAGTAATTTAGATATGTTAATTGGTTTTGAGCACGTGACTAGAATCAGTAAAAAGGGGATGGAAACTATTGCCTTAAGTTTACATAGTGCTTTGGTCTTTTTCACAAGTGTTGTCTCATTTGTTCCTTACCTTAATCTCACAAAGCAGATGGATTATCATTGTAAACATGTATGATGAGGAATTGAGCTCAAAGATTGTTCCCCTCTAACACAGCAATAAAGAAATAAATAATTTAGGAAAGAAGTTCAGGGATAGAGAAAGAAATGGATACTTACTAGAAACATTTTGTTCTTTGTTAGCCAAATGGTACCATAAAAAAGAGTACCACTAATACCCTGACCTTTTTACATTTTGGGGGCAACACTCGGGTAGTGCTCAAGGCTTACTCCAGGCTTTACACTCAGTGATCACTCCTAGTGATGCTCAGGGACCATACATGGTGCTGGGCATCAAACTGGGATCAGCTGCATGCCAGGCAAACACCTGTACTATCTCTCTGGACCTACTGTCCTCCCTCCCTCCCTCCCCCTCCCTCCCTCCCTCCCTCCCTCCCTCCCTCCCTCCCTCCCTCCCTCCCTCCCTCCCTTCCTTCCTTCCTTCCTTCCTTCCTTCCTTCCTTCCTTCCTTCCTTCCTTCCTTCCTTCTTTCCTCTCTCTCTCTATCTATCTATCCATTCATTCATTTTGCTTTTTATTTTGGTCACACCCAGCAATGCTCAGGGGTTTCTCCTGGCTCTGCTCTCAGGAATCGCTCCTGGCGGTGCTTGGGGGACCATATGGGATGCCGGGGATCGAACCATGCCGGCTGTGTGCAAGGCAAACACCCTACGTGCTGGGCTGCTCTGGCCCCTATTGTCCCCTTTTAAAGTGGACCAAATTGAGGGCTAGGGATATAATGCAATGGTAGAATGCATACTTTGCAAGTATGAAGATATGGATCAAATACCCCAGTGTCACTGCCAAATAAAAGATAAAGAAATTGAGTTTCAGAAAAGCAATTTGCGACAAAGCTACTCAGGGCAGCATTAGAATTCTGAAGCCTTCAAGGTCCTTGCTTTATTTATTACATTAATGATGCCAATGGTTTACTGTTATAGGAAATATAATTAAACAAAAATACGTCGTCAAGAGTTTTTATCCCTCTTAAATAAGTGCATTGTCTGGAACAGCTGATATATATGTAAGAAATTATTAAGCAGGCCAAGAGATAGTTTAATGGGCTGCATGCCAGAGACTGGGCCTCATTGCTGGCACCACACAGTCCCCTGGGCATGGCTGGGTCTGATTTGGAGGCCCCTAGCACTGGTAGGAGTGTGTAGGGTCTGAAAAGCAGAGCATCCTCAGGCCGCTGCACTGAGTCTATAGCTGGGCTGGCTGAGAATCTCTGGTGCGGCCTCCTAAGTACCACTTGGGACTCCCTATACCAATAGAAAAAGAAAACAGAAAAAAATATTTTTGTGTAGCAAGAGAGCTATGTCAAAACTCCAACTCTGAATTCGATAGCGGTATGACCCTAAGCAAGTTAGCTCACCCGGAGGGTCATCTAAGAGATATCTGAGCTTCATTTTCCACATCAGTCAAATGGATAAAAAGAGCTTAGCCTCATAAAGTTGATGTGAAATTCAATTATATAAAGTTCCCAGCATATCAACAAATACTGGTTATCTTCCTCCATAAACTATTTTCCCAAGAAGCGTAAGAGTTATATAGAGAAGGGCTAGCCAAAAATCTCTTATTTGCTAGAGAATAAAGACAAAAACATGCAGTGGAAAGTATATAACAGATCACATTTTTCACAGGTACGACATGTAATCATAGTTCAGGAATTACCTACTCTGAAAATACTTCCCCAACCTCTATGATCGGATCCTTCTCAGAACTGTTTGCCTGTATCTCAGCGCTTTTGACGCCATGGGTTTTCTTTTTTTTTTTTTTTTTTTGGGGGTGTCACACCCGGCCATGCTCAGGGGTTACTCCTGGCTCTGCACTCAGGAATTACTCCTGGTGGTGCTCGGGGGACCATATGGGATGCTGGGGACTAAACCCGGGTCTGGTCAGGTTTAATGCAAGGCAAATGCCCTTCTCTCTGGACTATTGCTCTTGCCCCATGTTGTAAGTTTGTCTCTGGACATCTCTGTTTTTGTCTCTAGATAATAAGCCCCCTGTTTATTACAAATCTGGTAAAAGGCAGATGCTCAGTCACCTTCTGTGGAATGGAGAAATGGAAGAAAGAAGAATGGGCTAGGATTAAAATAGGTTGAGGGTATTTTCTTACCTTGACTGCATAGTTATTAAGTGGGTCTTTTGCGTATGAAGCCGTGTAGTAGACAGCGTCGCCTGCCTCACAACATGGCTTGTCACTGGTCAGCCTAAAGTCTGACCAGCTGTCCACACCGAAACGGAGCTGGTCTTTCTGGCCAGCCATGAAGAGGTCTTCACATTTAATGGCCAGTTTCTTCAAGGCATCCGTATGAAGGCTTCGGATTTTACCCACCACTTCTTCCCGATTATCAAGTCCTCGATAAAGTGCTTGTCTCTGCGGCTTCTGGATGCTTCGTCCGTGTCTGTAGGAAGGGCCACGGCGGCCGGACAGGGACTCCATACTGTTGGAAAACCTATCTTTAATACTGAGAGTGGTTAGGCTGGAGGTGCTGTTTGCTGCTGAGGGGAAAGGCCTCTCCTTGTGCAAAGGTCTCTCCAGAGAGTCATAGGACTCAACATCTAGCCCCTTAAGTTCATAACTGATGGAAGAGCCAGCACTGCTGCCATCCCAGTTGGGATCAATGTCGTAGGTCGGGTTGGCCACAACACAAAGACTAGTTTCGAGGGACTTCTGGAGGTCTTTGGAGATGGGCTCTGTGTTGGCCCTTATAATCATTTTCTTTGGCAGTGGGGGGTGGTGTGGGCTGGGAAGCATTAAGTGTGTCTTGGTCTGTTTTCCCACCAAAGGTGCTGCTGTCATCCAGAGCTCCCTTAGGTTGCCGCGGATGCTTGGGCGGTATCATGGCTGCTCTAGATTGTCCTGGGTTGTTTTATAAAAAAAAGAGAAGGAAAGAGAAAAGAAAAAATTAAAATTTTCATTTTTGTTACATCATTGAAACTTAAATAGAAATAAGTGAGGTAGGCATGAAAACATCATGAGTTGATACCATAATTCTAGATGGGAGAAGGCACCTGAGGAACAAAAAGCTGAACAGCAGAGGTAGAACCCACAGCTTGGGAACAACATCTCAGCATTTCTGCTCTAGAGGAGCAGGACAACAGACTTTTGCTTTCAAAAAGAGATCCAGATTCTCTACCCCATGAAGGGCTACATTTACCACACTAGAACACTAAGGAATCACAGACACTCTGCATTGGGACCAAGCAGAGATGGTTCCATTTTCAGATAAGGAAAGCATTTGGGAACAATTGAAACTAAGGGACTGCCAGAAGAACGCTTCAGAAGATGCTAATCTTTTCTTTCACCTCATTCCAAACTTACGTTGTATTGTATCTCTATCACTTGTCATTTTTAATCGAACACACGAATATAACTTCATAAACCATGTAATTTTATTTCACTCTGGAGATGGAGTCTGGCACTACTTAAACTGGTTTATGTATAAAATTCCTCTGATTGTGGTAAGAGGAACCAGATATATGAGGAGTCAACTCTTATTTCAAATATCATTCACAAAATGCTATGTGATTCTTTTATTTGGTGGAGGGCATTACAAGCCGTGATTTTGAAAGACATTACTTTTGAACATCTCTTACAAGTCCTAATTATAAAATCAATCACCTCTGCTTCCTGTACAGCACTTGTGTGCAGAAGAAAAACAAATGTGTGTCATCAACGACACCTTCAATGCATAGTGTATGAAGGAGAGGCAGCATTGTTTTTAAAGACAAAATATGCTGTGAAACTTTCCTAAAAGCTATTATATGGTGGTGTTCTTAAAATGAGGGGACCGAAGAAGATACTGCAGTGGGCCAGCTGCTTGCTTTACATGCAGTCAACCTGGGCTCAATCCCTTGCACAACACATGTGGTTCCCTTAAGCACTATCAGGAATGAGTCCTGAGCAGAGAGCCAGGAGTAAGCCCTGAGTACCACTGGATGTGGCTCAAAAAAAAAAAGTTAAAATAAGGTGTGCAGGTATCACTCAGTATCTCACAAGTAGAGCACAATACTCTGGTAAGGATACATTATGTTTCTCTCTGACCATCTATGTTGAAGTACTAACCCCTTAGTACCTGTATGTGGCATTTTTGACATAGTCTTAGTTACAGCAATCAAATTAAGACAGGAGGACCTGCATGTGCCCTGATCCGACATGACTGTGATCCGTAAAGAAGGGGGTCACACCCAGCCATGCTCAGGGGGGTCAGGGAGCCATCTATCTGGCTATAGATGCAAAGAAAGTCACAGAGCTACAGGCCAAGAACGCCAGGCACTGATGGCACCACCAGGTGCTGCGAAGAGAGAAGAAAGGATTCTGCCCAGGGTCACTGCCCTGGCTAGCACCTTGACTCCTAACCTCCAGAACTGTGAAAGCAAAGAAGAATCCTGTCTGTTTAAGTCACCCTGCTTATGGTAATGTAAATGATGGACCTGAGAAATAATACACAGTACTGCTGCTAATCAGATAGAAGGCATTAGGTTGTTGTGAATATGATAATGAGTCAAGATGATGGCTTGTTTTGTTAAAATCATTTCCAAAGGTCAGTATCAATACACACTGTAACTGCAATAACAATTTATTCTATTTCCTATGCCTGCTGACTCTCTTCAAGAATGTCTAAGGGTTTAATGGGGCAGGAGAGACAGTAAAGTGGGTAAAGTGCTTGTCTCACATGAATCTAACCTGGGTGGTTTGGTTTGCTGAGCCCGCCAGGAGTCATATGGGCCACATGGCTTCACTGATGAACTCAACTCAAGTGTTTAAAGTTGTGGTAAGTACCCATCTTTTACAGAATCTCACAAATAATAGAAGGGGAAAATTCATGCCTTGAAATCTATGAGGCCTATATTAACAATAAACTATCAAAGGTAGACATTCATATGAACAGAGACACAAGAAGCTCACAAAATACTTGGACACTGAATCCAGCAACACATAAAAAGGATTATACACTATATATACCATGATAAAGTTGAATTTATCACAAGAATATAAGGCTACTTTAATATCTGAACACCAATTAAGGTAATAAAAGAATTCTTTTAGAAGATATATGAGTAACTGGGGCATCAGAGCGACAGCACAGCAGGGAGGGCATATGCCTTGCATGCGGTCGACCTGGGTTTGATCCCTGGCATCCCATATTGTCCCCGAGCACTGCCAGGAGTAATTCCCGAGTGCAGAGCCAGGAACACCCCTGAGCATTGCTGGGTGTGACCCCCAAAAAAAAAGATATGAGTAACAATTAAGTCTATGAAACCTAGAAAAAATAGAAATAATTTTTTTGACCATGGATTAGAGAATGGTTTTTTTTAGATATCATATTTAAAGCACAGTAACAAAAAATAAGCCAGTATTTATAAACTTAAAGCATTTTTCTTTTTGCTTCTTATGCCACACCAAGTACTCAGGGCTTACTTCTGGTTCTGTACTCAGGTATTATCCCTGGTGGTGCCCAGCAGATAATATAGGAAGCTGAGGACTGAACCCGGGTTGGCCACATGCAAGGTAAACACCCTCCCTGCTCTACTATTGCTCTAGTCCCTGAAGCATTTTTTTTAATCAGTCTGACTCCAAGAAGGTGAAAAGACAAGGCACAGGAGTTAACATGCAACGCCTATATGTTAGAGGTTAGGGCATGGCATTTATACATGACTCTTAAAATGAAAAGAAAGAACCTGATTAAAAGTGGGCAAAATACATATGAAAAAATGCTCATCATCACTAATCATCAGAGAGATGCAAATCAAAACAACAATGAGATACCACTTTACACCACAGAGACTGGCACATATTCAAAAGAGCAAGAACAACAAGTGCTGGCGTGGATGTGGGGAAAAGGGGACACTCATCCATTGTTGGTGGGAATGCCAGCTGGTACAGCCTTTCTGGAAAACAATATGGACTTTCCTCCAAAGACTAGAAATTGAACTCCCATTTGACCCAGCCATACCACTCCTGGGAATTTACTCTGGGAAACCAAAAAATACGCAGCGGAAACACCATCCCTACTTTTATGTTCATAGCAGAATTATTCACAATAGCCAGAATCTGGAAGCAACCAGAGTGCCCGAAAATTGATGACTGGATAAAGAAGCTTTGGTACATCTACACAATGGAATACTATGCAGCTGTTAGGAAAAGTGAAGTTATAAAATTTGGCTATAAATGGATGGACATGGAGAAGATTATGTTGAGCGAAATTAGCCAGAAGGAGAGAGGCAGATACAGAATGACTGCATTTATTTGCATGGCATAAATATATATGTACATATTATGATACCAATATCCAAGGTCAAGTGAAACATATATCGGGAGGTCTTGTCAAAGGTGGAAATTATCACAAACGTGTGGGAGTCAGAATTTAGGTAAGACAGAAAATGGAACAGGGTGCTAATAATAGTCGAGGGTACTAATGCCAACCTAGAACTGAGCATTAAATAGAGGCAAAAGGATTCACATGACAACCTTTTAATGTATGTTCTGTAATCCATAGTCTGGAAGGGAAGGAAAAGAGAAAGAGAGAGAAAGGGAAAGAAATAAAGAACCTGCCATGGAGCAGGGCTGGGGAAGGGGAGGGAACCGGGGATGTTGTTGGTGGGAGATGGGCACTGGTGGAGGGACGGGTGCTGAAACACTGTATGACCAAAACCCAAACATGAACTTTTTAATTGTATATCTTTTTTATTTGTATGGAGATGGGCACTGGTGGAGGGACGGGTGCTGAAACACTGTATGACCAAAACCCAAACATGAACTTTTTAATTGTATATCTTTTTATTTGTATGGAGATGGGCACTGGTGGAGGGACGGGTGCTGAAACACTGTATGACCAATACCCAAACATGAACTTTTTTAATTGTATATCTTTTTATTTGTATATCTCACGGTGGTATAATAAAAATACTTAAAAACACAAAACACAAAAAAAGTGGGCAAAATATTTTATAGCTATTTCTTCAGAGAATATATACAAACAACGAAGAAAAAAATCAAAACCAAAGCTAAAACAAAAACCACATACATGAAAAGATAGTCAATATCATTGTCTATTAGGTACATGCACACCAAAACACGAGACCTTACATCTACTAATTTAGCAATAGTTTAAAACAAAAAAAAGGAAAAAAAAAAAAAGAGAAGTTCAGACTTTCATACATTACTTGTGGGAGTCTAAAAAGGCACAAGCACCTTGGAAAACAATTTGGTAGTTGTGCAGAGTTTCCACATGAACCAGCATTTCTAATCTTTAAAACTTTTATAACAATGTTGTTCCTAATAGCCAAGAAGTGAAAGCAAATTAAATACCTATCATTTGATGAAGGGTTAGAAAGCGAGGAATTAACCATACAATAGAGTATTATTCTGCCATAATAAATACATGCTACAGAATTGAAACATGCTGAGAGAGGTGATTCACGGAAGAACTCATATCACATGTTTCTACTTTTATGAAATGTCCACAAATTCACAGAGACAGAAAGTATATTAGGGAGTGCAGGGGAGCTAGGGAAGCGAAGCATAGAAATGGAGAACGGCTGTCAGTGGGTGTGTCGGAGGTGATGAAATGTTCTGGAATAGATACTGGTAGTGGCTGAATATACTAAAACCCATTGAACTGCATACTTCAAAAGGGTGAGTTTTATTAGAGTATATAAAATTATATATTATGTATAAACCAATATCTCAATAAAGCAAATCAGCAATCATTAGAAATCACATAAATCCAGGTTTTAGTAGCATATTCCCCCCTTACACCATGCCCTTAACCTCACCATAGATATTAGGATTTGGTATTTTCTGAAATCTTGGCATGCTGATGAGGGAATTACCCCTGTCCTATTTTTGCCTCAGCTAATGTGAAAAGTCAGAACTAAAGCTGACCTACAAGATGACTGAGACATGCTTTGGAACAAACCTTCATTTTCTAGCTACTGACCCGACCTTTCAGCAATGAAGTGTGATGGATAAGGTGGGCTGCAGTGAAGGGGCCACCCGCTTTGGGCTGCTGTAACAGTGAAACAGTCCCTTGTTATCAGTCAGTCAGTTTTGCCTCCTTCATTGACATTAGCCAAGAGATCTTTTTTAATTTTTTTTCCTTTCCCCCAAAATTAAAGCTGATCATGGTACTTCTTTACTTAAAAAATGTGTTTTAGAAAAAACATAGACCTGGTCCTGACATTTCTTTGCTGAAGTACAGACAGAAAGCTTTTCATGACCCTGCCTTGATTGTAGCTGTTTTGAAATCCTGTAGCACGTCTTACATCTTCAGTGGAATGACCAAACTGCTTGCAGTTACTCAGGAGTTCTTGTCTACCTTATACTCTGTCTTTCTTACAGAAATGGCTTCCCACTCCATTTATCTTTAAACATCTTGAATCTTCGGTTTTATTTTTTTTAAACTGCATTTCTCTCAATTGACCTCTCCTTTCCTGGGACCTAGGTTATATATCCTGTGAACATTTCTCTCTAAGCACTCACAGTACTTGATCTATCTCTGTCTGAACTGCTATAGATTTGGTCCTAAGGGAAGAGAATGAGTCTCATTTGTATACCCAGGACCAAGTAAAGGGAGGGAGGGAAAAAGAAGGAAGAAAGGTAGGAAGGAATAAAGAAAGAATGATAGGAAGGGAGGGAGGAAGGGAAAAAGGAAGGAAGGTAGGAACAAAAATGTTAGGAAGGAGGAAAGGAGGGAGGGACAGAGGGAGGAAGAAAAAAAACCCTTTCAATGTGGACACAAGAGCTTTTTTTGTTTATTTTTTGGGCCACATCTGGCAAATCTGGCAATACTTGGGGAACCATAAGAGTGCTGGGGATCAAGCCTGGGTTAGCTGTGTGCAAGACAAGCGCCATTAGAACAAACAAAAAAAGATCCTAGCCATGAAAGGAATGAAGGCTTTTAAAAGTGTGACTTTCAAAATATCATTTCACAGGCTGGAGAAAAAGTTCAATGGGTAAGGTTCTTGCCTTGGAAGCAGTCAACCTAAGTTTGATCTCTAGTATTCCATATGGGCACCCGAGCCCTGCCAGGAATGATCCCTAAGCACAGCCAGGTGCGGCCCCAAACAAACAAAAAAATCATTTCACAATTGGCAACTGAGACAAGATCTACTTAGCTCAGCAGTCTTTAACACTTGCCCATGGATAAGAAAGCTGATCGTATCTACCACCAGCTACAGAATAAAGTCCAAACTCCTCAGCCAGTTGGTCAGTGTTCTCCCTCCTATCTATCTCAACTTGTCATCTGACATTTCGTGCATACCACTCACTTCCCTATTCTTATAATATACTTGGGCTTTTGTTTATACATCTGTGCCTTGGTAAAAACTCTGTCCTAGGCTCAGTTCAGATGGCCCTTCTCCAGAGAAATTCTCTGACTTTCTACTCCCCACCACCAAACTTGGAGTTATTACTTCTAGCTCTGTGTTTCTTAATACTTTTTGCTCTATTACATTATTTCTAGTTTTTTAAAAGTTGAACAGTGGCTATTAATTTTTTTTGCATTCTTCTACAACCTGGTATGGAGACATGCAGTGGGTACAGAAATTAACAGCTGGAAAAAGAATAAGTTTTAAAAAAAGAAACTTACAGCTGGACTGAAGGACAAAGAGTTGGCAAAGTTGGTCGTCATTCCAAAATAAAAATGACAAGGCAACAAGGAAGTGAGGAAAATAATGATGCTGTCTCTCCTAAATAGCAGAACATTATCTCCTGGCTGTTGGGGATATTTTCCATACAGAAATCAGAAACTTTTGCATTCCAAACAAAACTAGGGTCATTCCACAAACCATGCAAGTAGGTCAAGCTATTCTCCCAAGTCTGAAAGTGTTTTGTGTACTCTTTTTTCCTCCAAGAAGGACATTTTCCTAACTGAATTCCAATCATCTGGGTCAATGTTTTAAAAGTCGGTTTCTTAGCTGTTTATATTTTAAATTTTTAATCCTTATACATGCCTCTCAAGCTTCTGGGAACAGACATAAGCTCAGTTTTCAGCAGGCCTGATATAAAATCACATACTCTACATTTTTGTGGCATACCAGCTCTTTAAATAGAAAAAAAAATAGATTGTGTTCTAAATTGTGCCTTGCTATAAGCTGGGAAAATTCTTTTTGACCAACAGGTTTGACTAAACCGCATGTAGACCTAACTTTGCCCTCTTTTATGGCTCTTCTTCATTGTCTTCTCTGTTTGCTTAAAAAAAAAATCTTCAGGTTGACATATTGCTCTAAAAAGCAATGCCGAAAGATGGATTAAATGGGAATAACTTAATGATACTACTTGAAACAAGTCCAAGGGTGCTTAAAACTCCTCAGGAAGAAAAACTACTGATAAGGGACTCTTTTTCTTTCGGAAGGGAGATGCAGGGGCTTAGGTCACACCTGGTGGTGCTCAGGGATCCCTTGGGGGACCGCGTGGTGGTTTGGGATTTAGCTAAAACCACCTGCATACAGGTTAAGCATTTTACACCTCCTGTACCATCTCTCCACCCCCTAAAGATCAACATGTTAAAAGTGATTTACACAGCAAAATATACAAGTGTATTTAAACATTTAAGCAATAACTCTACTGATCAACAACCTTACGGAGAGGAGAGGCCTTCCTCTGAAGACAGGCTTGGCAAGCCAGAGCAAATGTTTGTTTGGGGTTTGACAATCACCCCAATCTGAAGTGCTAGAGATTAAAATCACCCTAAAGATGACCCATCTGTACTGGATTAGTATGTTAATAAGTACAATTTTCTTTTTCTTAGAACAGGGAAAACCATGGTATCCAGTGGGTGTCCCTGCTTCTAGCACAGCCTATCACATTCTAGGCTTTTCCACAAGCAATTCCTTCCAATACATGTTCTCCTTAGCCAATAAAGCAAACACGTTTCTTTCAAGTTGTGCTTAAAGCCTTCACTGCCTTGTTCCAGACTCCTTCAGGCAGAGGCTTTCATTAAAGTTTGGTCTCTGTCAAGGAAACCACCCTGTGGGTTCTAAGACTCTAGCGCATGCTCTTCAAACCAGTGGCCCCAGAAGTAGTGCCCACCCCAGCTTGGCCTCCAGAAAAAAAGGTCATCAATAAATGTCTGTGAAAAGAATTAAAACCAAATTAAATCATATCTATTTAAATTATAATTTCAACTTTTTTCTCTTTTTGCTTTTATTTTTGCTGAAGTATGATAGTTTTTATTGAAACAGATGTGAGGGGAGAGAAAGAGAGGAAGTAAGTATTCAAGAGAAAACGGGCTTGAAGAACAATAATTTCAGTTTTGTCTTATTTTCTTCAGGGCTCACTACAGGTAGTGGAGATTGGGAAGGGAGAAGAGGTGGTCATGTCCATGCTGACATGTACGTGGGTTTATCAGTGTAGAAGTCACATACTCCATTGGGCGCCAGTCTTGTCAGACAGGAGGCCTCTCCATGGGCTCAACCTAGAGTCCACTACATCAACCCGTAGCAGCAGGCGTCAGCAGCTTAGGGAAAGGTCCTAGTCTATGTGGAATCATTACTGAGCTGTGTCCAGCACCGTCAAATGCAAGCACCAACTAGCAAACTGCAGGAGATATCAACTTTATACCAAACAATAAAACAAAAAGCTGACTTTGGGTGAACCTCAAATAAAGACACACAGACCATTTTGAAGAATGCCAGTGGTGTAGCAGCTGACAGATTCGATTTTTGGAAGATTTCATTAGTAAAACCTCACCGCAGGGATTATTTATTTGGGGGGTAAATTATCTGTCAGCTGAATATTACTTTGTCAACTAATTCTAGAAGAGTCAAGCTGTATAATTCAATGCAGCTAGCTTAAAGATAGACATACTCTATAATTTCTTTTTTAATTACTTGAACTTACTTGAAGTCAAAGTGATAGTAGGGCAGCTAGTGCACTTGCCTTGCACACAGCTGACCTGGGTTCAATCCCTGGCACCCCATATAGTCCTGACATAGAAACTGTCCCTCCGACTGTACAGGGAAGTAAACTCTGAGCACCGCTGGGTGTAGCCAAAATAATAAGTATACAGAAATAACACATTTTATATTTTTTAAGGAAATACAACAAATGTTCGAAGAGGTGCTCAGGAATATTAATGTCAATTAAAAACTATTTTTTGTATTTTCTAAAAATGTAAAATTTAGAACGGTTGAAGGGTAATGGACTGCATCTTTGTTTTGTTTCTGGGCTATGCCCAGTAGTGCTCACGGCCTGCTCCTGGCTGTGGGCCCAGGGAGATGAGGGGTGCCAGGGGATGAACCTCCTAAAGGCAAAGATGTGTCAACGACCACAGAGCTTTCTCTCCAGCCCAGTAACAAACTCTTAAGAATTACTTTTCTTTTTTTAAAAGCTGTAGATTATGATGCCATTAGTCTAACTTATATTATCAAGCCCAGTAATATAATGACATTGTTTTATGTAGACTGGCCCCTTAAAATTTTTTTTTAATTTTTTATTTTTACAATTACAAAGATATACAATTAAAAGTTCATATTTGGGTTTTGGTCATACAGTGTAGCAGCACCCATCCCGCCACCAGTGCCCATCTCCCACCACCAACGTCCCCAGTTCCCTCCCCCTCCCCCAGCCCTCCTCCATGGCAGGTTCTTTATTTCTTTCCCTTTCTCTCTCTTTCTCTTTTCCTTCCCTCCAGACTATGGACTACAGAACATACATTAAAGGGTTGTCATGTGTATCTTTTGCCTCTATTTAATGCTCAGTTCTAGGTTGGCATAAGTACCCTCAACAATTGTTAGCACACTGTTCCATTTTCTGTCTTACCTAGCCTCTGACTCCCACACGTTTGTGATAATTTCCACCTTTGACAGGACCTCCTGATGTATGTTTCACTTGACCTTGGATATTGGTATCATAATATGTACCTATATATTTATGTTATGCAGATAAATGTAGTCATTCTGTATCTGTCTCTCTCCTTCTGGCTAATTTCGCTCAACATAATCTTCTCCATGTCCATCCATTTATAGGCAAATTTTATAACTTCATTTTTCCTAACAGCTGCATAGTATTCCATTGTGTAGATGTACCAAAGCTTTTTATCCAGACTTGCCCCTTAAAATTTAATACTGGTGATCCTTATCTGCTTAAAGAACTGGAGATGGAAAGGTGATTTATTCTGGTATTTAAAGTGTGCATCCTTAAGGCTATGCTCCAGGTAAGATAAGAAATGTGGACAGTCTTGGGAGAACACATATAAAGGAAATTGAGGCAAAGCTTATAGAAATCTTTAATCAGGTAGCACCCCATATCAGGAAAAATAAAATCCAGCTAATTAATGGAAACATATAAACATGGACTTGAAATATTCTTACATGAACGTTTCTAAAGAGAGCTTGAGTCCTCTAACCTAGAAATCTTACCAATTCAAATGCAGGGGCTGAGGAGATGAATCCAAGGACTGGAGGGCACGCTCTGCATGCTGAGGCCCACGGACTTGATTCCTGGTACTTAATGGTCACCTGACCACCAAACCCAAGCACTGAGTGGGAATTAGCCTATGTGTAGCACTGGTATGACCCAAAACAACAAAAAACTTTTTTTTGCTTTGTTTTTTTGGGTGCTCAGTGGTGCTCAGGTGTCCAGTGGTGCTCAGGGCTAACTCATGGCTCTGTGCTCTGGATCACTCCTGGTAGGGTTTAGAGTCTGCATGTGGATCAAACCTGGGTCAGCTGTATGCAGTGCAAGCACCTTACATGCTGTGCTATCTTTCCAGCCCCCAAACAAAAAACCTTTAACAAAAACTGGTGCAAAAGTCACTTTTGGTTCACTGATCGAAACATGTTACATTTGTTCAAATGCGGCAGCATTCAAGCAGGTGTGTTTTAGATAATGTGCAGGCTATAAAGGAGCACGCCAAAAATAAATCTGTTGGGTAAAGGGAGAGCTGATAACTTTTTCTTAAATCAATGTACAGAGTACTCAGTTACAAAGAGACTGAGGAGGGTTAAAGTTATCAATTCATTCCATAGTACTATGGAAGTCATTTCAAGTTCCTGATTTTAGCAGACTGATAAAAATTAGTAGTCAGGTAAACCACCTGAAACATAAATGATATTTTTAAACTTTTTTTTGGGTCATACTCTGCAATGCTCAGGGGGTTACTCCTGGCTCCTGCACTAAAGAATTACTCCTGGTGGTGCTTGGGGACCAAATGGGATGCTGGTGGATTGAACCTAAGTCCGCTGCATGCAAGGCAAATGCCCTACCCACTGTGCTATTGCTCCATCCCCTAAATGATGATTTTTTTTCCTAGAAAATTTTTTGCTATACATGGGGAAAGTGCTGATGGTCTGATTTAAAAAGTACCCCATTAAGTTCAGTTTGGATTAAGGCATTATAGATCACAGATTTGGTCACTGACCTCATCTCACCTCTGTCTAGCACTGCATCACCCACTAAGGATCAACCTTCCGAAAGAATTGTCAAGTTACACAAAGACCAAAGTGATTTTTATGCTCACAAAAAGACAATACAAATTCTTCAACTGATTCTCTAAAGCAGTGCCAGCCAGGGGCTGGAGAGACAGTACAGTGTAAGGCGCGTGACTTGCATGCAGTGGACTCAAGCTTGATCCTTGACACCATAGATGATTCCTGTGTACTGGTAGGACTAATCCCCCTGTGCAGAGTCAGGAGTAAGCGCTGAGCACTGACAGGTGTGGCCTCTCAACACAAAAATAAACGAAGCAGTGGCATCCAATAAAACTTTCTGTGAGAGAAATGTTCTGCCTCTGCTTGTCCAATGCAGTGGTCGCTCACTCCGCAGCTATTGTGCATTTGACAAGTCCCACTAGTAAGACTGGGAGCATTTTATTCAGATTTGAATAAATGTGAACTTAAATAGTCAGATGTGGCTAGCACCAATCTATTGGGCAGTGCAGTTCTAATTCTTTTTTTTTTTCTTTTTGGGTCAAACCCAGCAATGCTCAGGGGTTACTCCTGGCTCTGCACTCAGGAATTACTCCTGGCAGTGCACAGGGGACCATATGGGATGCCAGGGATAGAACCTGGGTCGCCCAGGTGCAAGACAAATGCCCTACCTGCTGTACTACTGCTCCGACCTGCAGCTCTAAATTCTAACAATGAATCCATTTATAAACAAAAAAAAATTAATTTTATTGGTGGTGAGATGAGAGGACAGGAATCTGAATTAATCCACTAAAGTGAAAAGTACACCAAGTGGTTCACAAAGCCCCTCTGCTTTCTGTGGCATCAATGCTCTTCCCGTATCACAGCGGAACCATGGGACTTTCTTAAGGCAGGAGGAGGCTAATGAAGAGTCTGAAGTTAGTGATGATCGAGACTTACTTCAGTTGAAACTAAACCAAAATATTACTATTGATTGTCGAAAGTAAGAAATGGGATAAGGACAAAACTAAAACATGTCCCTTTGTCTACAGGTAGCAGGTTTTGGGGGAAATGGATTTGTCATGGGGTTGTTGTCATTTGTCTTCCCTCCGCTGGTCCCCCTCAGCCACTGTGAGGTCCATATCCTGCATCACACCTGCTAACACTACTTACGCAGCAGCCTCATGTTTCCTGTATTTACAGATCACTGCTCTGTTCATTCAGTATTCTCAATAAATATATGAAATTAGGGGCTGGAGCAATAGTCCAGCGGGTAGGGCGTTTGCCTTGTATATGACCTACCTGGGTTCGATCTCTGGCATCCCATATGGCTCCCTGAGCACTGCTAGAGAGTAATTTCTGAGTGCAGAGCCAGGAGTAACCCCTGAGCATCATTGGGTATGACCCAAAAGGCAAAACACAAACAAACAAACAATCCCCCTGAAATTATTAGCATACTATTCTACATTTTCTAGTTAGAACCTCAACTCAGTGGTAAAAGCAACAGAGCATTTGGGGGAGAAATAAAGGAACATCCACCATTACCCATTACCAAGCACTTCTATTTACCTGGTACTTCCTTGACTATCAATCCCACAAAGCATATTAGTAACTCTTCCTTCACTTCAGAAAGGAACCTGACGCTTAGCTGACCCCTGATCATCCTGCACACAGTGACATGGCTGGACATGAACCTTTATGTCTGATCCCAAACCAATGTCTCTCTGTCTATTATAGTAGCAATTTGCACCACCCACTCTACAGATAATTTTCAGAAATAAATTCTACACTAAAAAAGGATGGTAACACAGAAGCTCCCCTAGTTTCTTCCATTAGTCCATCCATCCTGTCTCAAAAAAAAAAAAAAAAAGAATGGTTCGTGGAATGGTCTAAAATATTGAAAAGGACTACAGATATTTTATCAAATTTGTTCCCTTTTAAACAGATTTACGCCCATCCCCTCTCTTCCCTGCTCCTCTCTCCTCTTCTTTCTCTCCCCCATTCTTCTTCCTCTTCCTCTCACCTCGTGGGATACTACTCACTTATCCTAACCTTCACAGGATTCCCTAACGATGGCTTGTCAAGAGTTTCTGTGGTTATCTGCTTCTGATTCTTGCAAATTTTAAAGAAGTTGGACTTCCTCAAAGAAGAAATTCAAACGGCCAAAAGGCATATGAAAAATTGCTCTTCATCATTACTCACTGGGGAGATGGATGCAAACAAAACAACAATGAGGTATCATGTCACACCACAGAGACTAGTACACATCCAAAAGAACAAGAACAACCAGTGCTGTTGCGGATGCGGGGAGAAAGGGACTCTCACTCATTGTTGGTGGGAATGCAGACTGGTCCAGTCTTTTGGAAAATAATCCCCAAATTAGATATTAAGCTCCCATTTGACCCAGCAATACCACTCCTGGGAATATATCCTGGGGGCCCAAAAACATAGCAGAAACACCACCTGCAATTCTATGTTCATTGCAGCACTATTCACAGTAGCCAGAATCTGGAAACAAACTGAGTGTCGAAGAAGAGACAACTGGATAAAGAAATTGCTGCTGTTAGGAAACATGAAGTCATGGAATTTATCTATAAATGGATGGACATGGAGAGTATTATGCTGAGTGGAATTAGAAAGAAAAGAATAGACATAGAATGATTGCATTAATTTATGGGATATAAAAAATAGTATGAGACTAATACCCAAGGCCAGGTAAAACAGGGGCCAGGAGGATGTGTCAGCAATTGGAATCTACCACAAGTGTGTGGGGACAGAAGGTAGGTAAGAGAGAGAAGGGACCAGTGTGCCCATAATAGTTGGAAATGGTAATGCTCGACTAGAACTGAGTATTTAAAGTAGGTAAACGGATGTGCATGATGACCCTTCAGTGTCTGTACAAACCACAATGTGCAAAAGGGGAGGGAGGAGAGAGAGAGAGAGAGAGAGAGAGAGAGAGAGAGAGAGAGAGAGAGAGAGAGAGAGAGAGAGAGAGAGAGAGAGAGAGAGAGAGAGAGAGAGAGAGCTGCCTGCCATATAGGCAGGTTGTGGGGGTGTAGCAGTACACCTGCCCAGAGTCTCTGCATCTGGCCTGGAGTTGCCTCCTGCAGGTCCCTTTGTAGATAGGAGGAGGACAGTTTGAATGTGGCAGTTTATCTGACCATGTATTCTACTATCACTATCTTCCCATTCATCATCGATTTGCTCGAGCGGGCCCCAGTAACATCTCCATATGTCCTGTCTCATGCTAGTAGAGCCCAAGGGCCTCTGCTTGCTCCAGGAACATAAAGAGCCTCAATCCATTCAGGAATGAGGTCTAAAATTGTTACTGGTATTTGGCATATCAAGTACAACACGGATAGCTTGCCAGGCTCTGCCGTGCAGGTAGTATTCTATACTGGCTGGTATAAATATTCTCTCATGCTGCCACAATCATCATGGGATTAGTTCAGTCTTACCGTATATTTGCCTGGCCACGTTGGGTCTCTAAGTAATTAGACCAGACAGAAATGTTGTTTGCATCCAAGCAAGCAAGCAAGCAAGCAAGCAAGCAAGCAGGGCTCTCTGATAACTCAAAGCTAAAATACAGAACTACCATGAAGTAAAGGCGAGACTCTTGTGAAGGCTTGGAGAAATATTTAACTGGCTATAGTATATTCTTTGGTATAGACGTATGCCTTTGTACTCTGAGATATAGTTCATCCCAGAAACTCCTCTCTACCCTGCAGAGGCATTTCCAAGGCAGATCTTGGCAACATTAACATCTCAAAGGGCCTAGGTGAGGTCCTGGATTACCTGAGGGCATCTGACCCTGATGGCTTTCCATAGAAGCGTAGAAGCGGGAGGTCTGGGTTGCAGGAATATAAAACTAAGCTGCTTCCTTTCTGGGCTCCCCTCTTTCCCCCTATTTCTGCTGGTGCCGCTTTGCAATCTCCTCTCTGCAGGGCCGTAACAAGTGGTGGCACCATCTTGACCTACACATGGCGGGGCCCAGCCAGTTGGGAACACTACGGGGTTTTCCTATTGCTGATTTGTATACCTGAACCTGTGATAAGTAAAGCACTTTGAAACTTCGCTGGATTCTTGCGCCTTTCTCTGTCCGCTGGCTGCCGATCCCCTGGGACAGAAGGGGATCCCTGACCCTGCTCCTGGATTTTGTGCCGGGTGTCTCAGCGTTTCCCACCAGGGAGGGAAACAGGACACAATGGTGCTAGGTAGAGGTATTGGTGTTGGATCACTGTATGACTAAAAATCATTAGCAACTTTGTAATGGCTTATGTCATGGTGATTTAATAAAAAAGAAAGGAAGGAAGGAAGGAAGGAAGGAAAGGAAGGAAGGAAGGAAGGAAGGAAGGAAGGAAGGAAGGAAGGAAGGAAGGAAGGAAGGAAGGAAGGAAGGAAGGAAGGAAGGAAGGAAGGAAGGAAGGAAAGAAAGAAAGAAGGAAGGAAGGAAGGAAAGAAGGAAAGGAAGGAAGGAAGGAAGGAGGAAGGAAGGAAGGAAGGAAGGAAGGAAGGAAGGGAAGGGAGGAAGGAAGGAAGGAAGGAAGAAGGCAATTAATCTGAGCAGTTCAGTGACTTGCCAAGCGACACCTAAAACTAGTGACAGAAAAAATATAGTGCAGTTGACTTCCTCATGGGTGGCCTGTCTGCCTTGACAGGGTCCTTCCCAAGCCCCCCATTCAAACCTCAATCTTCACTCTCCCAGGACAACAAAATTAACACATTTTGGGCATCAGCCTCACAGAAAGACGTGCCCATAGAAGCACTCAGGAATGTAGAAGCAGGCCCTGCGTGGTGAGGGAATGCCGGGCCCCGTCTCAGTGGTGAGCAATCCCAACCAAGTGGTTCCTTCTGTCCTTTGTTCTCCCCCGGGCCCACCAGGCAGAAGCTTGGGGCAACGTCCAGCTCTGTGCTCAGGAGACCACATGGTTCCAAGGTCAGCTTTAACCCCTGTCCTATCCCTCCAGCCTTCTATTTGTTATCTTCTAAATTTTGCATACTGGGGTGTACTTGTGAAATCAAAAACAGTAAGAATATGATTTGATGAGTTTCTACAGATGAATGTCCACTCAAAATAACCTAAATATTTGTTAAAAAATCTGGTAGCTGTTTGCAGACATTCTTCTCCCAGCATCCTTCTCCCTGGTTCTGTAAACTATCAACCCATTCACTATGGAGGAAGTTTTGATGTCTGGAACTTTATATACTTGATACAATATTTACTCATTTCTTTTTTGTTTTTACTTAGCTTTTGAGATGCAGACAGGTTTTTGTGAATATCATTTTCTTTATGCTCTAAGCAGTATTCCTAAGCATAGCTAGACCACAAATTCGCACTCACATATCAACTGAAAGGCTTGTCCCTTATGGGCGCTGTTAAATGTTCCCAAATTGGTAGGGTCAGTTTACATGTCCATTAGCAGCCTTACCAACATTGTGCTATTAGAAGTAATTAAAAAAACATATTCTAGTGGGTATCTTTTTTTTGGGGGGGGAGGGAGGATAAGGGGTGGGCTACGCCTAGTAGTGCCAAGGCTTATTCCTGGCTCTGCTGGGGGACCATATGAGATTGGCCACATTCAAAGCAAGTGCCTTATACCTCCTATATACTAAGTCTCCAACACTCTAGTGGGTGTCTCTGTATTTGTTAATTTTAAATTAGTATTTTACTAATAATTAATGAAGTTGAATATTTTTTCATGTACTGTTAGATATCTACTTTTTAAAAAGTCTGTTCAAATATTTAAACCACATTAAAAACTGGTTTTGGTCTTATTAAGTTATAGTTTTATCGATTTATTGGTTTTGAGGTCACATCTAGTGGTGCTGAGAGCTTACTGCTGGTTCTACACTCAGGCATTACTCTTGGCAGGCTTGCGGCACTGTACTGGGAGCAGCGGATCAAACCCAGGACAGCCGGGTGCCAGGCAGGCATCCTACCCACGACTAAGTTGTAGTTTTGAAAAGATAAAAAGTAGCTATGCAACAGTTTCAGATTAGTATTTTGTTACTGTTCTGCCCAAGTGTTGATTGCTCTTCTTAATAGGGCCAAGGAAAAGCAGAGTTTTGCAATTCTTTTTAAATATAACTTTTCAAATGTTATCACTTCATGGTTTTTTTTTTAGGAGATTTCCATCTAATTTAAGAAGGTCATAAAAATTTTGTCTATGCAGAAACAGAGATAGAGGGAGAGAAAGAGAGAAAGAAAAGGTGCCTGCTATAGGAGCAGGCTGGGGTTGGGTGGGAGGGAGCGTTGGGACATTGGTGGGGTAATGGGGCACTGGTGGAGGGCTGGGTGCTGGAACACTGTATGACAGAGAACCAATTATTAACATCCTTGTAATTGTATATCTCACGGTGGTATAAAAAATTAAAAAAATTTGTCTATGTTTTTTGTAAGGAGTTATAATTTTACATGTAGACCCATGCTCACTGCCTGTTAATTATCCCACGTGGTGTGAAATAATGTTTGAAGTTCAGTTTTGCATCTCAAGTCTAGTTTATACCAACACCCTTTGCTAATCTAAACAGCAATATCCTTTGCTAGCTGGATCATTATTTTTATATTGTACCATCTTCTAATAAATTAACTGGCAACTAACAACAACTGAAAGCAAAGGAAAGTGGGAGAAACTACGAGTAGTTGGGGAGGATTTACATTTTCACAACACTGAGTCTTCTGGTCCATTAAAATGATGCATCTTTTTCATTTTTACTTAGGGTTTACATTTTTCTTTGCAATGATTTATGCGGCTTATTTTGTATATATTTTCTATGCATTACTTTTTTTAGATATATTTTATGACTATAGTGATGATGTAAATGTCATGTACTTTGTATTTCCGTTTTCCTATTGTTGAAAGTATACAGAAATCATACCATATTGGTTTACTGTATTGACATGTATTTTGAAATCCTGATCACCATATTTTTTCTAATAGGTTTTTAGATATTTTTAGGGATGTTTCATATAATAGTTATCTGTGAATGAGCATATGTATCTAGTTGAAAAAAATTTAAACTTCACATAAGTGATTTCTTGAAATTGTTTTAAGGAGATTAGCCTAACGACCGCAGAGTAATATATTTGTTATATCAGGGTAAAATGAAAACCTAAAAATAAAATTTCCTCAGTTTGTAGAGGTGCTGAGATCAACCCAGTTCACTATTTAGCTATTTACTTGCAAAGTAAAATCTTTTCCTAGAAGCAAATCCCCAAGAATTGTACCCTATGGAGTCAAGTGCCACTTCAGTACAACAGGAGAACAAGGTAGCAGCTTTCAGACTTCACACAATTTCATTTTCTGTTTTATTTTTGGTTTCTGAGCTATATCCAGAAACCAAAGGTCAGGGCTTACTCTTGGCTGTGTGCTCAGGAATCAGTTCTGGTGGGATCTGGGGGACGGGCATAAGGGATACGGGATTGAACCTGGGCCAGCCACATGCAAGGCAAGTGCCTTACCTGCTACACTACCACTCCAGCCCGGCCTCACATACTTTTAGCAACAGGTCAAGAAAAAGCTGTTTCTGGGGACTGGAGCGATAGATCAGAGGGTAGGGTGTTTGCCTTGCACATGGCTAACCCGGATTCGATCCCCAGCATACCATATGGTCCCCCCACACACTGCCAGGAGTAATTTCTGAGCGCAGAGCCAGGAGTAACCGCTGAGCATTGCTGGGTGTGACCCAAAAAAAAAAAAAAAAAGCTGTTTCTGCTGATAAGGTATTCCTAACCTAGTCTTTGGTTGGAGAACACACCCTAATGAGCTCTAGGCTCCTGCTAACACTTAGCATATGTTAAGAGCTGCTTCCTGCCCTTAGGAATCTCTGGCCCACAGGAGCGTGGGCAGGATCGGAAAATACATTTGATTTTATAACTTTATTTGGCAGAATATTCTTATCATGGGTCTTGCTAGCTTTAGTGCAAATCCCAAGGGTTCCTACAGGGACACGCTATAGTTTCTTCTAAGAGATTACGTGGCAATGCTAGATCAACTATAATCAATCAGTCCTACTAGTTCACCTCTGGCCAAAGGAACGTGTCTCTGTAAGGCTAAAGGCAAAGTGAGTTATTCTGACAGATTCTGGACCTTAGTGGAGTCTTAAATATTTTCTGGCAATGGCAAAAAATATATTCATGGTAGGAAGTATTAATGCCATTCTCTGTAAATTATATCCTAAACTGCTTCCTGGTTAAGAAATGTCATCCCCTCCCCACTTTGCAAGGGAGTTTTGTATAGCAGGAAATCAGCCCTGGCATATCAGCATTTGTTAAGCTTGGGCCAGGGGCTCACCTGAATATTTACATTTCTATATGGCCTTTTGGGCCCTTGCAGAAAGGTGGGCCCTGAACTCTTAAAGAATATATCTGTCCTTTGTCCCTAGAAAGTCCAGCCCATGATGGGCTGGTTTGGAAGTCCTTGGGGGGCTTCTGACCATAAAAAGAAGTGAGAAGGAAGTGGGGGCATGGTCTTCTTCTTCCAGTTTGGGTCTGACTGGTGCACATGGATCAGGGTCCAACAGCCATCTTGGCTTGAAGATTCTAACCCAAGCATGTGGGCTGGGTCCAGCTAGGAATTGGAAGTTTTCCTGACATTGGATTGTAATGCCAGACCTTGTGCGAGTAAAGTGTTTTGCTGGATTTGTGAGTTTCATCCGTCCACTGCTGGCTGTCAGTCCCCTTGGGGTAGAAAGGGGATCTGTTCCTGCTCCCGGATATTGTTGGGAAATGCAGCTGCACACCAGCTCAGTAGCAGTTTCCCAGCAGCCTTCTATTTATTTATTTTGTTTTCAGGGACCCACCTGACAGTGCTCAGGGCTTGCTACTTGCTCTGTGTTCAGGGATCGCTTCTGGCAGGGCTGCTGGGCCTTAAGAGGTGCTGGGATCAAGCCTAGTTCAACCACGTGCATGTCAAGTGCCTTACCAGCTATACTATCTCTTCAGACCTCTTTTTATATTCTAAGTAATTGTGTCTCAAAACAGATAGCGAAAAATGAAGGGGGAAAAACACTTATTCTAAAAATATCCGTAAGTATTTTATAATTATTATAATATAGTACAGTTGTTAAGGCTGACTGGATTTCAATCTTAGTTCAGTTCTTATGGGTTTTGTGACTTTAGGCAAGGCTGACTCAATTTTCTCATCTGAAAAAATTGATACTATTTTAAATGATAATTCCTATGGTTGTTGTGAGGATTGAATGATCTAATACATGAAAGGCAATTAAAATATTCATAAAATAAAATATTCAGCAATGTTCTATTTTTCTTAATAGCCTATATTACTGAGATGACAGTAAGATAAAATAATTAACTTTAATTGATGTTGGCTAATGGGTATTTTTAAAGAAGAGATGCCATAAAGTACCACATAAACTGTAAAATTAGTACATATCCTACTGATAATACCATGAGAGAAACATTGATATGAAATGTTTGATATATAATCTCTGATATTGCTGGCCTGTGTTGTCTAAGGCTATTTAGTAAATAATGAATTTTTTAACTTACAATATGCCTAATAAGATATAAAAGAATGGGAAAAGTTAAATATGCTGATCGAATATAAAATCTTATTCAACGGAAATATACACAAGATGGTTGCTTGGATAAACTGTAGTAAGTTCTTCCCACCTACAAATCATAATAGACGTCAAGAATTTCTAAGTCTCTCTTTGAAAGCTTTATTTTCAGCATAGGGGTTGTTACAATTGAGAACACTTTATAGCAAATCTCCTACAGTTATTTCAATATTTGGCTTTCCTGAGGACTCCTTTATTTCCATATAAACTAGCTCATCTTAGATGTGTTTTTATTTCTTATAATAATCTGAAGGGAAAAGACAAAGAAAGATGAAAAACTAATGCTCTGATATTAGACACTACAAAGTGGCAAATAGTACAGTGTTGGATGACGGGGCCTAGCTAGCTTGGGAGCTCTGCTGGTTAATCTACTTATATTTTAAGCTATTTATATGTCCTTAAGCCAGGGTCCATGCTAATGAGATCTCTCTTTGTGTAAACACTGAGGGAGGGTGTGGCAGTTACAGTCATTTTGACTCTGAATTAATAACTTCTGAAATATTATTATAAACTCTACTATGATTTCATTGTTATCTAGAATGGGCACAATTCCTTTTAATACACACTGGTCCCAGCAAGGGATAGTTAGAATTTTTTTTTTTTTTTTTCGTCCACCCGGCTCGGACCCTGGCTCACTCAGAATTACCCGGCGCCGACCTAGGGGCGGCGAACCCAGGCGGCAGGCCGGCCGGGCGCCTCCCCGCTGGGCTACACCCGCCCCGGATAGTTAGAATTTACCAAGAGACTACCACCCTGGCTAAGTTGAGACTACAGTTTAAGATTAAAGGAAGGATCATACTAATCATGCTCGCCCCTCAAACAGGTGAGCATGACCCTTTCAGTAAACAGAGGAAAAGGCACTCAGAATCACCCTGGTGCAGATAATAAAAAAGAAGGACCCTGTGGGTACCATCTAGATTGCATGAATCCCATGAAATTATGATGTTTCTCCCCATGAATATATATCCATTAAGATGTATTTCTTTATACCATCTCCCTCTCTTTCTCTCTCTCCCCAGTGTTTTGACATAAGAGATAATCTAGTCCCTGGCATAATTATTTATTTAGACCTAAAATAAGTTTGGCACCACCCTACTGTGGCACCACTCACATCTAAACCTAGAAGCTGATTCGCTGATCTTTGTTGACACTAACCTCCCGAAGAAAGGATTATTACTTTAGGATATATAAGGGAACTGACTTGAGGTATAGTTTCCATTTTGGTGGGAGAATTGGGCCTGAGTGCATGGTTGGAGTTCTAACCAAGAGCTAGAGGTCTGGGGATTCCCATTATCTTGGATTGTAGTGACAGAGCTTGTTTTATTACTAATAATTAGTAAGAGACTTTTGGAACTGTGCTGAACTTGTGGGTTTTCATCCATTCTCACCGGCCTCTGAGATAGAAGGGAACTCATTTCCTTTTATTGTTGGGGACCCCAGCGGCTCCCCGACAGCACAGGAGTTGGTCAGTGAATCATGCTCAAGCTTACTGATTGGGCCTGTGCCTCCCACCTCTCTCCCCACTACCAGGGAAAGTAGACTTAGAGATATTTTTCCAGCCCTACACTTTGTTTCTCAGGAGGAAGGAAAAACCTGTGTATGTACTCTAGTAGAAAGATAGGTCAGAAATTAATGGGCATCAATGAAGCAGAGTCAAGAGGATGACTACGAGGTTGAAGGATCATTGCACTAGTAGGTTATCTAGCTTTTCACCCTGCAGAATCTTTCTCCACTGACCTCTGATATGGCTGCTCAGCCTCTGCCTACACTGGGATAGGTCAGGGTCTTTACATTATTCATAGTTAATTAACCTCTAAGCCTAAGTATCTTACCTCTTAAGTAGTTCTTAGATGTGTCCAGTGTTTTGCCTTTCACTGTCTTAGCTGAGACCTCTTTCACCCTTTCAGTGGTCCTGTGTTCATATCTAATGACTAGATTTCCAGCTACCAGAAACTTTATCTCTAATCCATCCTCATATGGCAACCTGCAGAGTGAACATTCTAAAACACAAAATAATCCTATTATTTCCCCCACTTAAAACCTTTTTCCAGTTTGCTCTCACGAAGAGCTGAAGTTGTAAGGTTTTAGTCGGAAGCGCATTACCTCGTCTAACCCCCAGCTCATATTTCAACAGCTCTACATCCACCTTCACTGGGAGTTTGACCTCACCATGCTGCTACTCATGTTGCCAGCTCTCATCAGAATATTCTCCGTCTCCGTCAACTAGGTCAATTAAGTTTAGAAATTATCTGCAGAAAGACATCCTTTGGCACACCCGCCTGTGTAATATAAACCAACATTCTGTATATATCCATATCACTCTATTGATCATATTACATAGAAACAATAAACAAGCTTATTTCTTTCCTTCCAAGTGCAGTCCTCAAGGCAGGGACCTGTCAGAACCTTAGCAGATGGCACAGGATTCATGGCAGCAGGTGTTTAATACATGCTTAGTTAACACCAGGATATTTTCTGAAGTTGAGTTAAAATTTATAACTCCAACTGTATAACTCTGCTCCATGGAGCAATTAAAACAATCTCTCCAGGGAAACACAGCATTTGTCTAGTGCATTAAAAAAATCTTTTTTAAAGGCAGAGTTTAAATACTCTTACATGGCATCTGCACTTACCTAAGTTGCTGTATGTTGCACTACTGGGACTCAGGTCCACAGGGTCTGAGACATCGTCTTTCTCCTCTTCCCCCTCCAGTTCAGGCAAAGGCAGTGCTGGCGAGGCGGAAGTACCGCCCCACCATCTTGCTTCACAAGAACAGTTCTTGGATCCCGAGAAGAAAAATCCTCCGTGACTTCATGAGGAACGTGACTAAAACAGATCAGATCACAGTCATACTGGCATTCAAAGAGACCGCTACAGTTTAGGTACACAACAGACAAGAATGTGCTATTGTAAATACATCAAAATGCATATGAGTTGCCCCCTCGGTCACAACACCGGGTCAGAATCCCAACATGTTTGTCTGAATAAAAGGCTGTCAGTCATGCAGGCTGATAATTCTATTGAAAATCCAGATTTACAGAGGTGGTATGGTTGACTCAGAGGGGAGCAGGAGAATAACAGTCAAGGAGTAGAACTTTTATTTCAAGTAGGAGGTAGTGATGGTGGTGGGAGGAACTGAATGGTTCAAGACACGATTAAAGACAAATAAACCCCAGTATTTGGTAAAGTAGCAAACGGACTCTATGATAGTGTCATTGCTACAGAAAGCACTAAATACCTTATAGTAGAAAATTTATGACATGCTAAAGTATTTATTAGAATCTTTAGGAAAGGATAATTAGTAAAATTGATATTAGATTATCTAAGTAAGGAAGTTAAACTGAAACCAGAAAAGGTCTTATTGACAAGGGACAGAAGTAACAACCTTTGCTTGTTTGCGTGCAGCAGGCAAGGCAAATGGAAAAGAACATTTGACATTCTAGTCAATCTTGTCTGTTAAGGTGAATCAGAAACAACTGTCAGGCTCATTCCAAAATACGGTCATCCGTAACACCCATAACACTTCGTGTTCCCAATCTCACTTCACTGCTGTCTGCTCACTGCTACTGTTCCCATTCTTTCCCACGGTCCACCCTGCCTGAGCTGACAATTTTATTGCTATAAAATATATGAGGCTTCAAAATACTTCCAAAAGTATCACTTGTATCACTTGTCTTCCCGTTGTTCATCGATTTGCTTGAGCGGGAACCAGTAACATCTCCATACATTCTGTTGCAAGCAAGTGTACCCAAGGGGCATCTTTTTGCTCCAGGAAAGGAGAAACCTCAAACCATTCCTTCAGGACATAGGAATAAGGTCTATAACTGTTACTGTTTTTTGGCATATTAAATAAAACACGGGTAGCTTGCCAGGCTCTGCAGTGTAGTAGGCTTCTTGCCTTTAATTCAGCCAATCCAAGTTCAAGTAGGTAAAGGGATATACATAATAACCGTTCAGTGTCTGTATTGCAAACCACAGTATGAGAGAGAGATAGGGGAGAGAGAGGAAGAAGCCAGAGGTACCCCAACACCATGAGGGCCACAATTTTCAAAATCTGGACTCCATAGCTCGTCAGAGCTCCACCCAGCAGAAGAGCTGGTCACAAGCCCTGCTCGTCAGAGTCCCACCCTACAGCCGCCCTATTTCAAGCCCAGGTATGCCTGATCCAGAGACTCAGATCCTCGGGGCAGAGCTGCTACCAGCTCTCCCTGTCCCCAGTTGATCATGAGGCGCCCCAGGAGGGAAGACGGGTTCTAGCCCTGGCCCGCCATCCCAGCAGAGCCTCGCAAGAAGCCAGAGACCCCCAGACCATGAGGGTCACCATTTTCAACATCCAGACTCCACAGCTCGTCAGAGCTCAACCCAGCAGAAAAGTCGATCTTTTCCCATCTCACACGGTCACGGTTCATCAATAAATCCACAAGATGAGAGCCTACTACAAGAGTATTCCACCCACATGTTAGAGCCGGGCAAGCTACCCGTGTTTTTGATATGCCAAAAACCAGTAACAATTATAGACCTCATTCCCATGACCTGAAGGAATAGTTTGAGGCTCTTCATGTTCCTGGAGCAAGCAGATGCCCTTGGGCTATATTAGCATGTGACAGGATGTACAAAGATGTTACTGGTGCCCGCTCGAGCAAATCAATGAACAACGGGAAGACAAGTGATACAAGTGATACTTTCAAAGATTTTAAAGTCATTATAAATGTTGCTGGAGAAAAGTGGCCTAGTTAGAAAACCTCATTTGAACTGATCAATAAAATAAATTCAATATTAGGCATCTTTAGTGGTTTCTGGGTCACCTGAAAGTGTTCCTATTAAGACTAGATTCTGAAGACAGGTAAAGGAAAGTGAAACAGGTGATTCTGGAAGTACAAGGCAAAGCAGAGAATAAGGGAGAAGGTCCGTAAGTGTTGCACTGTCTTAAGTCAGAAGTCAGACCTTCACCAGATCTTCTTCCTCTTTTATTATAAGGGAGTGGCTGGGGAAGCACACTTGGTGGTAATCAGGGGCTACTCTCAGCTGAGTGTTCAGGGAGCACTCCCTGTGTTGCTTGAGAGACAGTATGTGGTACCAAGGATCATACTGGGTCAGTCACATGCAAGGGATGCACTTTAATCCCTATATTATCTCTCTGGGCCCCCTTCCTTTTTATGGGCAAAGAGAAACTTTTTTTTTGCTTTTTTTGGGTCACACCCGGCAATGCTCAGGGGTTTCTCCTGGCTCTGCACTCAGGAATTACTCCTGGCGGTGCTCGGGGGACCATATGGGATGCTGGGGATCTAACCCAGGCTGATATGGGCTGGCTGCGTGCAAGGCAAACGCCCTACCTGCTGGGCTATCGCTCCGGCCCCAAAGAGAAATTTTTTTTATACTATTACATATCATTTCCAGATTTTCGATAGGCAGTGAATTATGGTGACATTTACAAGCTTCTTTAAAAGAGGTAGTTGGTTTGATCATGTGTCACCAGAACATCACCTGTGGATTTGAGTGAGCAGATATAAAGGAGTAGCTTATCAGTTTTTCATTATGGAAATTATGCATGTGACTGAACAGAAGAATAAACCTTGAGGTCTCGGGATATACAACTTCAAAAGTGTTCTTTTAAAGCTGTCAATGTGTTGGAAGATCTGTCATAGGATCTGGTTTTTGGGGATTGTGGCAAGGTGGGAAGAAACCACTTTACTAGCAGCCAATGTAAAGGGGCTTCAATGATAAAGCATGCTGTCTCTTCTTACGTGGCTGCCCTAGGTCATCGATTCAAGAGGAGCTCTGAACAAAGTGGCTCCCCCATAATACGGAGCCCCATGAAATAAATGTAATGTGAAGGGGCTCTTCTTCCATGCACCAGCAAAGACAAAGCCAAATGACACTTCAGATGGGAGCAGACACCACTTGTGTCAAGACTGTAAGACTGTATATCACATGTACGAAACCCTAGGAGCAGCAGCACTGTAATCCACAGTGCAAAAACTTAAAAAAAAACAAACAAACCTCTCCCTCTCATAGAAGCGGGTGGTGGGTGGGAGGCAAACGGAAGTACGGGGCATTGGTGGTGGGAAGTGCATACTGGTGAAGGGATCAGTGTTGAAATATTGTATGCATGAAGCCCAATCTCATGAATAATTCTGTAACTTCATGGGGGAAGAGAGAGAGAGAGCGAGAGAGAGAGAGAGAGCGAGAGAGACAGAGACAGAGACAGAGACAGAGACAGAGACACTTAGACTTAAATCACAAGTAGTTATCAAGATGCTTCCAGAGAAGGAAAAGGATCTTTGCTGGCAGAAAGTTAATATAAGCCATTTCTGATTTCAAAGCAATAAATATAAAGTGATTAAAAAACATCAAGACGCCTTAAGAGGAAGCATGTGAAACTTCCAGACATTCTTTTATGATAAAGTCAGCTTGAGTGGTTTTTTTTTATTTTCTTGAGTGATTTCTTTAAAAAGCTGCTCTTAGGCTCCTAATCTCTGCAGCCCTGCTCTCATCTCTTTTCTTCCCTTCAATTTCCTCATTATTCCTAAGAGAAAGCTCTTTTCCATTTGTCCAAAAGTATCCATGAAGGCTGGTTCAGAGACTGTGACTCCGCTTGTCTGTCTGTTTATCTTCTAGAAAATGGGCTATTTACAATGGGTTCCAGCTATGGTGAAGACCGTTGAAAACTGCGCCATTAACTTGTGAGCAATTCCTTGAGTATGTTTCCACAAACAGGAAATATCACTCTGTACTCTTAAGGGATTCTCACAAGCAAATATGGAACCTACAGGAGTAAGAAATATTGAAGACTCACCCACTGTACTCACTCATGCAAGTCCCCATTAGAGGAAATTCTATAGGGTCTTCTTCAGTCTCTTAAGTTTTGAAACTCTGCTGATCTACAGATCCTACTGAGTTCTGGACATACAAGAAGTGCAAATTCTGCATCTTTATATCATATTGCACCTCGACCTTTACTTTAGGGGTTGGGCTGGGAAATATGCCAGATTACCTTTGGGGATAAAGGCAAAGCGAAAGATAGTTGTATTAACCCTATAAGTACAACTTTTTGTTCTATGTCTTTTGTTTTTCTTTGTGGCCATGCTTGGCATTTCTCAGGGACTATTTTCCACTCTGTGCTTGGGAATTGCTTTTGGTAGTGCTCAGGGGACCATGTGGTGGCAGTAATTGAATTTGGCCCTCCTGCAGGCAAGGCATGTACTCAACCTGTTGAGCTATCTCTCTGGCTCTCTCATAAAGATTAGATGTATTTAAAATTAATATACTAGTATGCTAAATTACCAACTTAAATGAATGCCAGCTCAAGGAACGATGCAAAGATAGTTGAAAGTAAACTTATATGACTATTAAGATGTTTATTTATTTATTTTATTATTTTTTTATATTTTTTTTTGTTTTTTGGGTCACACTCAGCGACTCTGAGTTACTCCTGACTCTGAGCTCAGGAATCACTCCTGGCACTGCTTGGGGGACCATATGGGATGCCGGGGCTTGAACCCAGGTTGGCTGCATGCAAGGCAAATGCCCTACCCACTGGACTATCACTCCAGCCCAAGATGTTTAATCTGCATTTACAGTGAAAGGAATAAGAAGATCTCAAAAAATTGCAACAATCGTATGTCACAAATTATTTGTTTTTGTTTGGGGGCAACCCCAGCTATTCTCAGGGATTAATCCTGGCTCCGCACTCAGAATCACTCCAGGTAGGCTCAGGGGACAATATGGGGAGTCAGGCTTGAACCCAGGTCAGCCCTGTGCAAGGCAAGCTATACTATAGTAGCAGCTTGATGCTTGAGGGAAAAACAGCTCTTTGTATAACTAAAGTGGAAAAAAGAAGGCGGGGAAATGGAGCAGTTTTGAGAATTCAAGTTTAGTTGTATTAAAACGCTATGACAACATGCTGTGACTAAAAAATGAATAGGTACCAAATATAGCATCAGAGAAGGTTGAGCTAATAACTATGCATAAACCACAAAACTGTCCAGAAAGAAAGTAAAATCTTATCATTACTGGACATGTAAAAAACAAATTTGTTTTGGGTTTCCAGTAGCACTCAGGGGACCATATGCAATGTGCAAGGCAAGCATTTTATCTGCTGTCCTATCTCTCCACCCTAAGTAGTCAAATTCATACAGGCCTGAGAGAGCCAAAGTTTGAGGGAGGGGGATGGAGGGGGACAATGAAGTTGATGGGAATGAACACAGGAGAATAGGTGGAGGATCTGGAGAACACAGGCAGTGGCAAAAGGAGATAACGGTCTGACCCCTAGCCAGAAAAGTCAATCATTAAAAAATAGGGGTTGGTAACTTCAAACTCTACTACAAAGCAGTGGTAATTAATTATTATTATTACTATTATTTATTATTATTTATTATTATTATTATTATTATTATTATATTATTTTGCTTTTTGGGTCACACCCGACGACACTCAGGGGTTACTCCTGGCTCTGCACTCAGGAATTACTCCTGGCGGTGCTCAGGGGACCATATGGAATGCCGGGTATTAAACCCCGGGCAAAGCAGCAGTAATTAAAACAGCATGGTATTGGAATAAAAACAGACCTGTGGACCTATGGAATAGAATTGAGTATCCTGACAACCAACCCCAAATACATGAACAATTAATCTTTGATAAAGGAGCAAAAAGTATGAAATGGAGCAACTGCACAGTATGAAAAAGTATGAAATGGGAAAACTGCACAGCTACATGTAAAAAATGAACTTGGACCTCTGTCTAACACCATGTAGAAAAATCAGATCAAAAAAGGATTAAAGATCTCAATATCAGACCTGAATCCATAAAAGTACATTGAAGAAAATATAGGAAAAACCCTCCACGACATTGAAGCTAAGGACATCTTCAAAGAAGAAACACCACTAAAAAACAACTAAAAAGAAAAGATTATCATATGGGACTACATGAAGCTAAAAAGCTTCCGCACCTCAAAAGAAACAATGACCAAGAAACAAAGATAGTCCACAGAATGGGAAAGAATATTCACCCATTACCCATCTGATAAGGCGTTAATATCCAGGATATATCAAGCACTGGTAGAACTTTACAAGAAGAAAACAGCCAACCCCATCAAAAAATGGGGAGAAGAAATGAACAGAAACTTTGACAAGGAATAAGTTCGAATGGCCAAAATACATATGAAAAAATGCTCATCATCATTAGTCATCAGAGAGATGCAAATCAAAACAACAATGTGATATCATTTCACACCACAGAGGCTGGCACATATCCTGAAAAGCAAGAACAACAAAAGCTGGTGTGGATGCGGGGAAAATGGGACTCTCATCCATTGTTGGTGGGAATGTTGACTAGTACAGCCTTTTTGGAAAACAATATGGACATTCCTCCAAAGACTAGAAATTGAACTCCCATTTGACCCAGCCATACCACTCCTGGGAATATACCCTGGGAGGCCAAAAATATGCAGCGGAAACACCATCCCTACTTTTATGTTCCTAGCAGCATTATTCACAATAGCCAGAATCTGGAAACAACCAAAGTGTCCAAGAATCGATGACTGGATAAAGAAACTTTGGTATATTTACACAATGGAATACTATGCAGCTGTCAGAAAAAATGAAGTTGTGAAATTTGCCTATAAATTGATAGATATGGAGAGGATCATGTTGAGTGAAATTAGCCAGAAAGAGAGACAGATATAGAATGACTGCATTTATTTGCATGACATAAATATATATATGTACATATTATGACACCAATATCCAAGGTCAGGCGTAACATGGAACAGGAGGTCTTGTCAAAGGTGGAAATTATCACAAACGTGTGGGAGTCAGAGGCTAGGTAAGACAGAAAATGGAACAGTGTGCTAACAATTGTCAAAAGTGTTGATACCAACCTAGAACTGAGCATTAAATACAGGCAAAAGATACACATGACAGCCTCTTAATGTATGTACTGTAATCCACAATGTGCAAGGGAAGGAAAAGAGAGAGAGAGAGAGAAAGAGAAAAAAATTAAGAAACCTGCCACAGAGGCAGGCTAGGGAGGGGGGGGGAATCGGGGACATTGGTGGTGGGATATGGGGACTGGTGGAGGGATGGGTGCTGGAACACTGTATGGCCAAACCCAAACATGAACATCTTATGAACATCTTTGTAACTGTATATCTCACGGTGGTATAATAAAAAAGTAGGGGTTGGATGTAGAGCAGAGGGGACACAGTCGAAGGGCCACAGGCACTTTGGTGGAGGAGTTCGTGTGCAGCAAGTCTGTAAATAGTAGTCTAGATTCAAACACTGCTGGGACCACTACAGGATGATAGAAATACCATTTTAAAAAGCAGAACACTGAATAAAAACCCCAAAAACCAGAACACCGGGTTCAGGGTGATAGCACAGCAGCCAACCTTGCAGGTTGCCTTGCAGGCCAACCTGGTTTCAATCCCTGGCATCCCATACGGTCCCCTGAGCACTGTCAGGAGTAATTACTGAGTGCAGAGCCAGGAAGAACCCCTGAGTATATCTGGGTATGACCCCAAAAAGCCAAAAAATAAACAAATATAAAAACTAAAAACAGCACACCACAAATTTATGCAGAAATAACCATTTTTAACCATAATTTGAAATTTTTTATATTTAGATATGAATTCAGAAAGCCCTCTCTAGTATTAAAATGACACTTTCCAAATATGGGCATTATCTCCTAAAAAGATAGCTCATCACTCCTATGTCATTGAGAAATGTGGTTTATTAATTTATTTTTGGTTTCAGGGCTGTCCCTGGGGTACTCAGGTTATTCTGGTTCTACGGCTCAGGAGTGACCCCTGGCCATGCTTGGGGTACCATATGTGGTGATGGAGATTTGAACTAGGGTCAGTCAGATGCAAAAGTTATTGCCTTACCTCCTGTACTATCTCTGTTCTTTATTGGGAAATATTCAAAGTAATAAGTAATGAAGAAAACATCAAAATGCTAATTAAGGATCAAGAAATAATGTAGGAGTTAAGGTGCTTTCCTTGCATCCCAAAGACGCCATTTAGAATCCTGGCACCACATATGGTCCCCCAAAAGTACTGCCTGGGGTCACTCCTGAAGTAGAGGCAGGAAGGGTTCCTGTGTATCTCCAGGTGAGGTTAGCCCCTCCCCCACCAAATAAAGAAACAAAAGCAACACAAACAAAATGAGAATCAGGAGGATCCAGGTTTAATTTCCCAACTGCATTGATCTTTTCTTCAAACTAGATGACAGCAACAGAAAGAAGATAATGGAGGAAAGTAAAATTTCTCCCTTTTTATTCATGAGATCATTTTTAAAAAAAAGTCTTTGTTTTTCATTATACCCAGGGTTACTCAAGGCCTATTCCTGGCTCAGTACTGGAGGGTCACGCCCAGCACAGTGCTTGGGGGACCATGTGGTGCCTGGGATGGATCCTGGTCTTCTCCCCATGCAAAGTCTACACTCCAGCCCCTTGAGCTATTTCCCAAACCCCATACCAATTCTTTAAGGTAAAATGGCAAGAAATCTATTATAATTTCTAATATACTTTACCTTGAAAGAGCAAATAATGTCAGGGTATTTAAATTTTTTCAGAATAGGTACAATTTGACATTCATAAAACAAAACTGTTAACTGACAAAGGGCCCACAAAGAGGAAACTGCTATGGCTTTCTGTTATGGAGATTTATATGGAGATAATTTCTAGTTCTATATGCAGTGGAGACAACAATAACTATGACCTGGCCGCCTACTGAGTCGGTCACCCATGACTTTTCCTGGACCCGCCACATCCATTTTGCTTTCATTAAGGAAGATATTACACACCTGACTGTGCCTCACCCTCTTCAATAAACTTTCCACTAATGACCAGTTTCTTATTGAGATTTGATATTTTTACCCCACACTTAAAAAAAAAATCACATCACAATATCCACAAAAGCATTCCATTTTTTTCTGAACACAGAGAATGAACTAAAAGGTTCAAAGGAAACTAACTTTGTTACAGATTTGTCTGTAATACAAATGAATCCCTCAGTAAGGTTACAGATCACCGTCTGCAATATTAATACGTAATTCAAAGCTGCAGAAACAGTATCCTGCGGGAAGCTCACAGGGCACGGCCAAGTGGGAGGATTAATCATTACACCATCAAATGAAATAATCCTTTTTCTTTCCTGGCAAATTTGTTCAGGAAAGATTTTTGTAAAATTTCTGTTAAATGTCTGAAAGTATGTAACAAAAAGGCGAATCAAATTCCACAGGAGAACACACTAAAGCTCTTTACATATCCAAGAATTACCAATTTTAGTTCAGCTTTATCTTCAAATTCAGCTACCTTCGTTGAGGGCCAGTAAATGAAGTCAGGCTTCTGTAAAACCACTGGCCTCGTGGAGCAGTGATGTTCTGAATCCCCATTTGCTAGCTCTCTTCAGCAGTCTCTTCTGCTCAAGACAAGCTAGCTGCCCAAGACAACTGGTAAATACTGGTGTGATTTTTATTTTTGTACTTTTTTTTTTGGTTTGAGGTCACAGCCGTTGGTGCTTAGGTCTTTCTCCTGGTGCTGTACTCAGGGATCACTTCTTCAGGGCTCAGGGAACATATGAGGTGCCAGGCATCCTACCTGATTGGCTGCTTGCAAAGATCTTACCCACTGTGCTATCTCTCCAGCCCCAGATTTTTTTGTGTGTGTGTGTGTGTGTTTAAAATCTCCTTTAACCATGAAAATTACTTTGCAGCACATCAGAAACTAACTTGTAGGCTTGCTACTGGTTTCCAGAGAGGCTTATTTCTGGAGTTGCCAGGGGTAACAGACCTTTGGGGGGAAATGGGGTGAAAACCAGCACATGAGGAGAAGAGTTCAAAGCTATCATATCTCACACCCTTAATCTATTGGAAGGGGAAATTCCATTTCTTTCTTCCTCTACCTTCTAGACTCCCCCACTGAGGTGACATTTCTTAATCCTCTCTTGGCTTTCCAGGTCATAGACTTGTTTGGGCTACACTTTCCAATTACTGGAATTCTTAGGTAGAAAAGTGTTGTGTCCACAAGATCACTATCTTAGTGTCTCCAATTTTCCACTAAAACCTTTTTGTAATCTTTAGCTGAAAACTTCAAACTTCTTATCCTAAAGCAAGATTAACCTTTAACTGAGATCTGATGAGTTCCTACTAATATATCTAACACAGTCTGGTCAAACAAGGTTGCTCTCAATGGTATAAATAAAGAGTGCTCAGTCTTGGGATGGGAAAGACTGCGGATCTAATTGCAGTTTCCTCTCTCCCTTCACTACTTTTTAAAAACAGATATGGAAAGTAAATTAAAAGAGCCTTTAAGGCACCAGAATAGAAGACAAAAAACTAGATAAAAGCATAGGCCACTGTAAATCACTGTCACTTCCATAATACTAAGAAAAATGACAGTTTTAAAGCTCCTGTGAAAGATAAAGTCAGAATGACATTTGTGCAAATTAACAGAAAAGATAATCTTGGGAAAGGACAATAAAATAAATTTGCCATTTCCAATAACAGACAAGAGAAAGAATATCACTATTTGGGTCTTGTTTCACTTCTAAAGAATGGGTCGAGATATTGATGGATATTTCCGGGAAAGACAAGACCGATATTAGAAAACACTCAACCACCCTCTCCAACAAGGCTGAGATGGATGTGGAACAGCCCTGTGTGGTCTGAGCCTTCCCCGCAAGCCCTGAAGAGTGGGGAAGCAAGTCGGCGCCATTTCCCAATTGACCTGCAATAGCCTTTCCGCTGAGGGAGACACTGTGTGAGGATGACGGGTGCCTCACTCTCTACAAACAGCTGCTCATGGAGGGAATGGAGGGAGGGAGAGAAACTGCTCAGAACCTGCTCCACACTGTACAAAATGTGATTCTCACACGCAGACCAGGAGCCTGAGATGGGCAGGAGTGGAATTAGTTACTAAGACGACACGGATACCCAGTAGCAGAGTCAGGTTCCCATCCAACTCTTCCCACCACAAATTTGTTTCACTGAAAATTCAGCAGTGAATGATTATGGAGATGGAAGGCATTAAATACATTTGTGTTTTGCTCTGGGAAAAAAAACCCTAAAAAAGTTATTAAAAAAATATCTTAAAAAGACTGTAGGAATTTGGCCTCCTAGCAATACCACACCCGCTCTACATTTGCTGAGTATTAAGCCCTGTCCTTATTTTATATATATTAAATATCTATATATATCTCCTGTTATTTGTATAACAGCAAATAACAATAGTATTCAAAACTTACCCAGTGCTGATCTAAGCCAAGTTTCTCAAATACAGCATGACTGACATTTTTATTTTTCTGTTTTGGGCTGTTGGTGGTGCTCAGGCCTTACTTCTGGCTCTGTGCTTAGTGTTCACTCCTGGTGGTGCTCAGGGACTATTTAGGGTGGTGGGGACAGAGAGAGGGTCAGCTGTATGTAAGGAAATCATCTTCTGGCTGTACTCTCTCTGACCCCATGACTGACATTCTGGGCCAGATTACTTCTTGTTGTGGAGGGCTGTCCTCGGCAGACAGGGTCACATTAGCATTTCGTGTCCCTATTTACTTGAAATTGGAATCACCCAACATCCCAAGCTGTGAGTCTCCAGATACTGCCATGGGATGGGAGCTTTCAATCCCTACAATTTGCTTGCAACACCTAGGAAGATTTCTATTTGACAAATGAAGAAATCACAGCAGCATTTGCCTTGGGTAACCCCAACGGGTTACAGACCTGCAGTTCATTGCTAGAGTCTGCTCTGAATCAATATTTCTCAAACAGGGGCCATAGGGTCCCTGTGGGCCTCCAGGACATTTCAAGGGGTCCACAGGTGAAATTTTGCATAAATGTTGTGTGTGGGGGGGCATAACTGGAAAAAGGTTGAAACACAGGGGCTCAAATAACTATACTATTCCCTATTCTGTCTACAAGTTTGCAGATAAGTAACGGAAAAGCAAAGATCGAATAACTTTCCAGAAAGCTCAGGATAATAGGGCTAAAGCAGGGTTCAAATCTAGGCCCGGGTACTTCAAAGTCTATATTGAAAACTATGCAAATCATTAGAATCTGTATTTATACAACAACCCCGTGATTCTGACATGTTATTCCCAAGTCATATTCTAAAATTTTCCTTCCTTCCTTCCTTCCTTCCTTCCTTCCTTCCTTCCTTCCTTCCTTCCTTCCTTCCTTCCTTCCTTCCCTCCCTCCCTCCCCCTCCCTCCCTCCCTCCCTCCCTCCCTTCCCTTTCTTTTGTCTCTCTCCCTTCCCTTTTCCCTCTCCTCTCCTCTCCTCTCCTCTCCTCTCCTCCCCTCCCCTCCCTCCCCTCCCCTCCCTCCCCTCCCTCCCCTCCCTCCTCTCCTCTTCTCTCCTCTCCTCTCCTTCTCTGTGTTTTTTGGGTCACCCTGGCAATGCTCAGGGGGTTACTCCTGGCTCTGCACTCAGGAATTACTCCTGGCAGTGCTCAGAAGACCATATGGGATGCTGGGGATTGAACCTGGGTTGACTACAGGCAAGGCAAATGCCCTTCTTGTTGAACTCCCTTTCAAGCCCCTAACAATGATTTTTTTGTTGCTTCCTTCCCTCGACAAAGAACAGAACAATAAGTATAAAAGATGCAAGGTACAAAAATAGGACTTTTTTGGGTTTTGTTTTGGGGCTACACTCAGTGGTACTGCCATTGTACTCTTGGTTCTGATCACAGAACTAGGGGACTCAGGGGACCATATGGGAAGACAGAG
This sequence comes from Cryptotis parvus, assembly GCA_021461705.1. Classification (NCBI taxonomy): domain Eukaryota; kingdom Metazoa; phylum Chordata; class Mammalia; order Eulipotyphla; family Soricidae; genus Cryptotis; species Cryptotis parvus. Next base: position 160,098 of record JAJIBD010004401.1, read on the forward strand.
ATTGAACTAAGATTGGCCACGTGCAAGGCAAGCACCCTACCTGCTGAATGTAATATTGCTCTGGCCACATATGAAATTTGTAAGTAAAGAAACACCACCATCCAGAAGTGATAAAAACAGAAAGGAAAAATAAAATAATTTCTAAACAGTCACAGAAAAGGGATTCGTAATAGGCTGTTAACATAAGGAGGCATCCAAAGAGAGCTTAGTGGACCACAGTGCATGCCAACCGACAGGGACCTGAACCAGATTCCTGCTGCCTCACGGTCTCCGCACTCCGCAGCAACCAGGCAATCCCTGAACACAGAGCTGAGAGAAGCCCCTGAGCACTGCCGCCTATGGCCTCCCTCCTTTCCCCCAAATAAAAGTAAACAAACAGAAAGCCTATAGAGCAGCGAAAGAAGGAGTGGGACGGGGATGAGGTTCTTGGAGACCAAGTCTTACTTTTGAGGTACATTCATAGAATACAAATATGCAAACTCACAAAATATTATGACATGAGGCTTTGATCTAGTATAATATTTGAGGGTTCTTTTTTTTGTGAGTCACACCTTGTGGCGCTCAGGGATTACTCCTGGCTCTGCACTCAAGGATAACTGGGAATGATATGTAGTGCCAGGGATGGAACTCAGATCTGCCGTGTGACAGGCCAGCACCTTACCCACTCTCCAGCACCACATTTGCAATTTTTATTAGAAGTCCTACCCGGATGGTAGGAACACAAACACCGAAAGACTTTTTGAAAGTACAGAAATAAATGTGCAAAGGCAACAGAAATTGAGAACTGGTCTTTAGCACAAAGCATACTACAGGGAAGGGCATGGCAGGACAGGAGAGGGGGGGGGAACCCTGAGACAACGGTGGGGGAAGAGAAGGGTGTGGTAATGTGTTATGCATAAAACCCTAACATTACCAGTAGTGCAAACCACAATGCCTAAAATAAAATAAATTTTAAAAGTATAAAAGTCATCTGCAACTGCAGCCATGAGTGAGCTCTTCCAGACTTAAAAAGGATCTCAGCCAGAGGGGAAAAGGACAGATAGAGAATGACTGCATTTATTTGTGGGATATAAAAAATTAAAAAAATAGTATGATACCAATATCCAAAGTCAGGCAAAACAAAAGATTAGGTAAGACAGAGAAGGGAATAATGTGCTAATAATTGTTGGAAATAATAATACTAACCTAGAACTGAACATTGAATATAGGCAAAGGGATATACATGATAACCTCTAAATATATGTATTGCAAGTCACAAGTATAAGAGAAGGAAGAGAGGAGAGAGAGAAAGAGACAAAAGAGAGAGACAGAGACAGAAACAGAGACAGAGAGAGAGAGAGAAGACAACGTGTCTGCCGCAGAGGCAGACTGGAGAGGGGGGGGGAATCAGGGACATTGGTGGTGGGAAATGGGCACTGGTGGAGGGATGGGTGCTGGAACACCGTATGACTGAAACCCAAACATGAACATCTTTGTAACTGAATATCTCACAGTGGTACAATAAAAACATTTTAAAAAAATTTCTTTTGTTGTTATTCTGTGTGTGCATTCATTCATATGCACACATTTTTGGAGAAAAATGGAGAAAAAAGAAAATGCCCATTTTAATTTGTTTTTAAATCCTACAATGTTAAGGATGGTCCGAACTCTCGTTTCATTCTTATTCTTGATCTGGTTGTTATAAACATCAACCAATAAATAAAAATAATTATAATTAATAAAAGGGATCTTTGTTCCTTTTATTGAGAGGACAGAGGTGGGCAACTATAACTTGGCTTCCCCAAGAAAGACCTACCCACTTGCCAGGAGCTTCCCCAGATAGTTCTGTGGTTCTGCTGTTCTGTTCTATATCATCCATTGACCCTTGTGACCTATCAAGGTCAGGTCCAGAAAACCTATAGGTAGGTCCCCAAGGCCCTTCTTAATGATCCTTAGTTTCCATTCTTGTTACAAATTTTATGAGACACAATCAATGTTCACACAATGTCCGGACACACCAAATTCTACATCACGATTCCTGTCCCTTGGACACACAGGATTCTCTATTCTCTTTGCTGAACCTAATTTCCCTTCTTGAAGCTACCTCTTTCTTTTTCTTGTCTAGTCCTAATCCAGTCTGTCTTCAGAGATGGTACAAGCCCAGATGCTGCTGTGTCCACTGGCAGGGAGCCTTCCTCTCTCAACGTCCCTGGCAGGTACTAGAAAAATGCGTGTGCCCTCCCCTCCTTCCATTTAATACTTGTGGAGCCAAACTGGGCACAGAGGAGATGAATTTACAGAGCAATCTGAGTGCACACAGGGATAGAGCCATTTCCTCTTGGCTGTGAAGGGCCTGGGGACTCCCCACCTTTCTCCATTCCAGCTCCTGCTGTGATAACGTGAAGAAATCAAACATACAGATACAAAGATGGGCCCAAAGTCCACCTTAAGAAACAAAATCCTATAGTGTCTCTTAATTTGTGTTTCCCTTAGACCTATAATGTTTTTTTTTTTTTTTTTTGTCTCAGCGACAAAGATCTCTGGGACTCAAAATGTGGCTTTTCTTGTTGAGTCAAGGTGTTAGAAATGATCCTATATCCCTCAGAGGTATCACTTGTCACTTCACTTGTCTTCCCCTTGTTCATCGATTTGCTCGAGCGGGCACCAGTAACATCTCCATACATCCTGTCACATGCTAGTGTAGCCCAAGGGCATCTGCTTGCTCCAGGAACACAAAAATCCTCAAACCATTCCTTCAGGTCATGGGAATGAGGTCTATGATTGTTACTGGTACCTGGCATATCAAATACGCTACATGGGTTGCTTGCCAGGCTCTGCCATGCGGGTGGAATACTCTTGTAGTTGCCTCTCATCTCGTGCATTTGTTTGGTTATTTTAAATGATTGCTTAATAAAAATTTCTCTCCTGAGGTTAGCTGATTGTCCTAAAGACACAGAGGTTGGGCATTGCATGGGAGGGGGTGGATGGCTATAAGGGAGCAACCAATCAGACCTCTCCACTGATTTCTTCCTCTGGGCAGCCCTCAACTTAAATGCTGAAAAAAATAAATGTCTTTCTTTCCTTTAAATAGTGATATTTACTTTAGTTAAATCCCTAAGCCTTGGTGTAAAATGTATCTGGTGATGTCAAATAATTAAGCGAGGTCATAAGTAGGTGTGTGGTCAGGTAAGATTATTTTCTTTAAGAGAAAAGATACCAGAAAGGATGTATGGGAACACAGTGAGAATGTGGCCATCTGTACGCCGGGAAGAGAACCCTCAGCAGAAACGTGAGCAGCTGGGACCTTGATCTCTGACTTCTGGTTGCTGAAACAGTAAAAATGAGACACCCTCCTTCAAAAAAAATCTATATTTAAAGCCACCCAATGTGTGGTGTTTTGTTATGGCAGCCCAAACTGACTGCTAGAGCAGGGACTGCGGATTATAGCAAGCTGTTAGTAAGTGGATATTGGATAAGTCAATCAAGTGGAACGTGGGCATCAAGGCACTCTACAGCATCACCTGGATCTGAATTCACGCTCCTTCTAGCAGCCGCTGGGCTTCCAGAGTGGTATGGAACTCCCTTCCCAATGAGCACCTAGAGATGGTAGGGAATCCCTTCCCACAGGGAAGCAGAAGAAGAGGACATTTTTCTTGATGCAGCCTGGAATTTTATTCATGTGCCTGAAGTACAGAAAAGGCTGGGCTGATTGATTGCTCAGGCTATTTTTACTCCATAACCAGAAGCAGGGTGGGTGGGGGTGGGGTTGGCTTTCATGACATCAATCAACATGTGTTGCTTCCATAACTTGATTCTTTTCAGGCAAGTCTTTCCCGCTTCTATTAACAAATCACCAATGGATAAGCACCATTTAAAGAGAAACTGCTTGTCCTGGAATTAAAGCACTAAACATCACTTGATGATTCCAATCGATACTCTACTGCAGTTATGTTAAATAATCACCGACTGAAACTATGGCCTAGAGGTCTGAAGATAGGGGTAAGATTAGAAACTCAAATTTAATTTCAGCCACCAAAGATACTCTTCCCGTGATTCATCTAGAAAATGGGGGTAGTGGCATTTACAGGATATGTATTTATTAGGAAACTCACATAAAGTGCTCTTAAGAGAGTGTACAACTGCTGCGATGTGGAGTACCTTAAGATGGCTTGAAAGGTCAGTCAATCAGCCCACACCATTGTGACCCTTACAGGTCACAGCCATGCCTGCATACACTCGAGCTGACTCTAGAAACCATAGCAAAAACAAACTCAACAATCACTACTGGAGCACACAAATATTATTTAGGAGTCAAACATTTCTGAGCTCAGAGTCTGGTTCTGCTGCCTATTTGCAGAATGGTCCTAGAATGTCAAGGAGCCTTTTGTCCCCACATTTTCCCAAATCAAGGAAGAATGCCTGGCCAGGCGGTTGGGACAACTTCAGATTCATTGGCAAACCAAGAAACTCCAGGGACTGGAGCAGGCAAGACACTTGCCTGGCATGCTGCTGACCTGGGCTCAATCCCTGGTATCCCATATGGTTCCCTGAGCACCACTGGGTGTGGCTCCAAAACAAATGAAAAATCCAGTTAAGTTGGGAACTCTCAATGTGATTTTCACTTTGTAGGTTATACATTCTAAGTAAGTCTGTTTACTTCTGTGCTGTTAACTCACTCAAAAAGGGAGAGGAATGTTAAACTGAATTTCCCACTCCCATGACCAGGCACATAAACATCACCTTTCTACATCATTCTGTGATTAGGATAAGAAGTGAGATATTTATTTATATTTTTTGAACCACACCTGGCTGTGCTTGGGGCTTATACATGGATCAAATTTACTTGGTTAGGAACCCGAGTGATAGCACAGCGGGTAGGGCGTTTGCCTTGCATGCAGCCGACCTGGGTTCGATCCCCGGCATCCCATATGGTCCCTGAGCACCGCCAGGAGTAAATCCTGAGCGAAGAGCCAGGAGTAAACTCTGAGTATTGAGGGTGTGACCCAAAAAGCAAAAAAAAAAAAAAAAAAATTTTTTTTTAACTTGGTTACTTTTGCTATTTAACAGAACTCATCTTAAGATGGTCTTCATTAAAATGGAGTCTTGTAGTAAAATTTCATGATCAACAATATAAACAAGGCAATCAGAAAGAAAGGAAGACAGAATAACTAGAGGCTGAGGAGCAAGGGGATGAGATTACACAGGCAGGCAGAGTGTAGTGCCTTTCTCAGTGCAGATAGAACTGGATTTAAATTTAAAAGTAACACTTTAAACATTTATTTTATTTTTGTTTTGGGGCCATGCTTCTCATTTCTCAGGGCTTACTCCTGGTTCTGCACTCAGCGATCACTCCTGGTGGGGCTTGGGCTAACAGGGACCGAACCCAGGTTGGCATTATACTAGGCAAATGTCTTACCTGCTGTACTATCTCTCAGTCCTTATACTTGTCTTTCTAAGGAATAAACTGCAGGGAATGACTTCAAACAAGAATCATCTTAAACTCTGGTGCCCATAGTAAATTTATGAAGTGGTCTCCTACTGCTATGTTGTGATAGACGCTTTATAGTTATTTATTTAATTCTCAGAGTATCTCTTTCGGGTAGATTAATTGTTACTATTGTACAGGTTGGGAAACTTCACCTAAAGAGATTCAATTTAATTTTGATTAAATCAAAAGTCACACAATGAAGTAGTAAAATTAGAATTCAAATATTATCCTGTTTGATTCTAGTGCTTGTCTCTTTCTCACTATGCAATATTTGCAGAAGTGGACAGCAGACCAATCCTTGTACAAATGATAGTGAAGGGTCCAGGATATCGTGCCAGTGGTTAGGGTACTTGCCTACCATGTGTCTGATTCAAGTTTGATTCCCAGAAGCACATGGTCCCTGTGACATTGCGAGGTGCATCTCTGAAGGCTCCCAAGCTCTGATGGATGGGGGCTTGACGGCCCCTAGTAGCCCCAGTAGTGCTGGGGTGGAGCATCCCCAAAGCCACAGAGCCTGAGCAGCATGGCATCCTTGGTCCTTGGACACAATCTCTGGCCCCATTGACTGAGAATTGCTGGTGGAGACCTCTGATCTCCTGAGCATTATTCTGGAAGCCCTAAAATGACAGTGAGGGCTATCACCCCCAAATGATAGTGAAGAAATACATTACTGTCACAGACAAGACTAACCGTTAATTATCTTAATGTATACTACCATATAGAATCAAGGCCTGTGGAAATATTGTGGAATCAACACTTGATGACTTAGGGGTCATCAAGAGATAGTATAGGGGAAAGGCACCACATATAGCTGACCTGGGTTTGATCCCCAGCATCTGGTATGGCCCCCTAGTCCCTAAGCACACAGCTGGGTATGTTCTTACTAGAAAAAAATATATTTTTGGACTTATCACAAGTATTTCACTTCCCAATTCTTTCTTTCCTTCTCCCTCTTCCTTAAAACTATTTCTTCTAAAAAATCTATAAGACAAAGGGCAAAAACCATTTAATGTATTATGCAAGACTTTCACAGTCTAAGCAGTTCACAAACTCTGTGTCCTTAGAATCCTTTAAGCATTATTGAGAAGGTTGAAGAGATAGTACAATTGTTAAGGCGCTTGCCTTGCACATAGCCAAACACCCTCTGTTAGATCTCTAGCATGGCATATATTCTCCCAAGCACTGCTAGGAGTCATCCTTGAACACCCTGAGAACAGAGCCAGAAGTAGGTGTGAGCACCACTGGGTGTGGCCTCCAACCAAACAAACAAAAATTTTGAGATCTTTCTTTTAAGCTCATTTAGTCACTTTTGGAGATGTACTTCTGAACCCTGCCATATATATTCTAGGAGCAGAATTTTTCACACTGACGGCAGTAACACTACTATTTTTATTCTTTATCTTTAGTGGGTGTTTTTGGGCTATACTTAGGGGTGCTCAGGAGTCAAATCTGGCAGTGATTGGAAGGGTCTACATATCTGGGGACTGAACTGGGGTCGCCATATGGAAGCTGGACTTGCATACTTTTTTCTCCCACCCTACTAACATTTTATTTTATTTTATTTTATTTTTTTTTGCTTTTTTGGTCACACCGGCAATGCTCAGGGATTACTCCTGGCTCTGCACCTCAGGAATTACTCCTGGCGGTTCTCGGGGGGACCATATGGGATGCGGGATCGAACCCTGGCGGCATGAGCCGGCCGCATGCAAGGCAAATGCCCTACCCACTGGGCTATCGCTCCGGCCCCCCTACTAACATTTTTAAAGCACCCAATGTGCCTAACTCTGCATTACAACATAAGGTTTTGTTTCTGAGGCCACACTGGAATATTCAGGGCTAACTCCTGGCTCTGCAATCCAGGGAATCATTCTTTGCAGGATTGGGAAACCATGTGGGATGCTGGGGATTGAAACCAGTTGAACCCAGGTCAGACACAAGCAAGGCAAGCGACTCATCCACTGTACTATCTCCCTAGGCTTATGTATTTTTTATGTGCTTAAATTAAGGCTATGACAGGTATCATTCTAGCCACTACACGCTGAAGAACCAGACAAAATTGTTGGTCAAATTCAAACCTATTCTTTCAACATATTAAGATGTTTGATGCTATTTTCTCCTTATTTGTTTCTATGGCACCATTTAGATAACTGGTTCATGTCACCTGACCAGCTGACAATATCTAAGCCCAGAATGAAGAATCTACAAAGACCTTTATCATTTAGCGCCTAGGGCTGGGCCTTCAAGTGAGTAGTTTTCATTTCAGTTTGGATATGGAATCTTCATTTATTTATAGAAAAGGCTGTATTTTTATTTCTTCCAGCAGCAGGTTTCCCAGCCGTAGGATGGTAATTTAATGATTATACTGCCATCAAGCCGGAAACACAAATGTTGACATTTGACAGTAATTTTTTTTTCTCTCAGTGTTGCTTCAAGTAAATACCGATGGTGTATCCAAGTAAATGAGGTAATTATTAAAAAGAGCAAATAGTGTGCTTTTTCAATTTGAGCATTCATGTTTTAAACTTTCAAAGAAGTTAAAATTATTTAATACTTTTTTTTTTTGGGGTTTTTTTTGGGTCACACCCGCGGCACTCAGGAGTTTCTCCTGGCTCTACACTCAGGAATTACTCCTGGCGGTGCTCAGGGGACCATATGGGATGCGGGGATCGAACCCTGGGCCAGCATGGGCCAGCCGCGTGCAAGGCAAATGCCCTACCCGCTGGGCTATCGCTCCGGCCCCTATTTAATACTTTTCTTCTATTTATTCTGGGGACATTGTGAAATAAGAAAATTTTAATGTACTTAAAAAAAGCTTAAAAAAAGCTTAATAGGTCCAATTGCTTCAATGTCAACTACCATGCATTATCTCTTGAATGCTGATAGGATCAGCAATCCTCAAAGACTGGCCCAGAGCAGCAGTACCACCAGGACCTGGGGACTTGCTTGAAGTACAGATGATCAGGGTCTACCTCAGAGCTGCTGAATTAGAAATTCTGGAGGTGGGACCCAGCAATCAGTGTTTTAACCAACCTCCAGATTGTTGTGATGTATGGATAAATTTGAGAACCAATGGAACAAACCAATGGCATCATTTGGATTTATGGATGCTATATAAAGAACTGATAAAATTTGGAAGCTATAACTGGCTCATGTACAACAAATCTGAGAAAATATAAGCTGCATACAGTAAAGTGTCTGCCCTGCCAAGGGTCTGGGCAAACCTCCAGCCCACATATAGAGGTATGCAGCCAAAGTAGTGAATCACATTCCTTCAAAGATAGGCCAAATAATTCCTTGGCTCTGCCTTACAAGATACAGATAAAGTATGGCCACAGGCATACTTAATGAGGAATAAAACTACTTATTGATCTGCAAGAACTAGAAGCCATTCCTTCATAGGTCACTCCAACCAATTACTGCTTAAGTTGTTTCTTTTGAAAATAAAACAGTAACCTGTAATACCTGTGTTTTATTACCACTGGAGTACCACATTGCATCACCCACCTTCAACTGCCAAAGAATAAGACTATTCTTCTTACTATTTTAGCTGAAAATTTTGTTAGATCATATCTACATGTTCACCGCATTATAGGGCGAATAGGAACTTCATGAGGGTGAGACAGACCAGAGTTTCAATTCTGACCCTAGTTAATTGTGAATCTAGCTAATCTTAAATTCTCTTATTTTCAGTTTCCTTCCTGAGAAATATGATCAACTTGAATATTTTTATAAGGATTTGAAATGAATATTTGGAATGAGACATATACAGAGCAGGTGTTTAATAAACAGGTTCTTTTGCTTGTTTTTTGGTCACACCTGGCAGTGCTCAGGGGTTACTTCTGGCTCTGCACTCAGAATTAACTGCTAAGGTGCTCGCAGGGCCACATGGAATGCTGGAAATTGAATCCAGGTTGTCTGCATGCAAGGCAAGCACCCTGCCCACTGTGCCATTACTCTGGTCCCCCAAAACAGCGATGAAGTATTAAAGAGAACCAAGAGAACCAAATGCCCAGAGAACTGCTGTGGGCACACAATCTGGCTAGCTGAACTGTGGGTCCTACTATTAGTACTCAATCTCAATGCCCACTCTTCTCTTATTTCACATATATGTTAAATAACTATAAATTGCTTTCCCTTAGGCCCCTTCTCTTTCCCATAACTCTTGAAAGGAGGATAAAAAGAGATAGCAAAAGCAAATATTTTGTACAAAATAAAGTAATGCAGATAGCGATAACACTTTTTGGTGAAAACCAAAAAGGAACTGCTTGAAAGATTTCATTCCATTTACTGTGAGGGGAAAACAAAAACCATACCACCATTTATTGACTTGATCTTGTTTCTTCCTCATACTATGACATCAAAGCAAAATATTATTGTTTATTGCTATTAGGGTGTTAGGCTTTAAAAAATAAATACTAAAGTCTTTCTATACTCATCATAAGAATGTGTATAGAACATTCTTCTGTTCTACAGGCAAAATAAGCTATTTAACTAAAGATTCCTGGGTCATAGACTGGGATCAGTGTAGGGAGATGACTTTAGAAATATTTTAATCTGGAATGCAGCTATAAAGATTAATAATGGCCATCAAATGCTGCATATACAAACATACCTCTTATGCAATTTTAAAGATGTGAAAAACTCAGCACCTGACAATGAGTTTTAAAAAATTCCCAACTACTACCAGCTGATTTTTACATACCTTAGAATCTTTTTAGGAAGCTGTGCTGGAGATGAATGAGCCCTTTTCTTCTTCTCCGAGTCCTGTGCTAACCCATTCTCCACTCCACCCTTCTGCGTGGCTGCCGGCTGGTCCGTCCTGGCCTTGCTCTGGTCTATGCTGAGCTGTCCAGAGGCAGGCTCACATCTGTACATGAAGACAATGGCTGGCTTCTCACTGGACTCTCCTTTTGCCTCCGTGAACCAGTGATGGCGCTGAACTGGAGGAGGAGGCAACATGTGGATGACGGTGCCATCCAGCCCCACCAATTTCCCCTTCTCGCTCCTTCTCCTTGTCATCTTCCTCATCTGCTTTCCTACGGCGAAAGAAGCTCTTAAAAGATATCCAGCGTTTAGGCTTTGCATCAGCTGCCCTCCTGCTGCCTTCAGAGTGCAAAACCGACTCAGCTTCCGTGCACCTGGTAGGGCTGGTTGGCTTGGTCCAGTTGGTAAAATGCCTCTGCAAAAGGTTGCTTGCATGGTAAGGGGAAGAAGTAGAGCGTGGTGGGGGAAAAGGAGGTGGTGGTTCACTTTGGTGGCTCGTTTTCGAGGCAAGGGTGGTGAGTGGCTTTGTGAGGGGCTCTTTTCTGTACTTTGGCTGTAGGACTTTCAGTGGTCTGAACTGTTCCAGCCTCACCACTGGGCTGAGCAATAAACAGAGATTTGGGACCGGACTGGCGTGCCTTTAGGTGTAATCTTAGCAGCATCAGCATCCGGTGGGACTGCATAAAGTTCTTCTACGCTGCAAGCTTTAGGGCTAGACTGAGGCATTTCTGGGGCGACTGTGGGGGTGGATGGAGGCCACAATCTGAGAAAGCACTGTGCTCGCTTTCTCCCTCGTGCCGCTGCCCGCCACCTGGCACTCCTGAGGGCCTTCTGTTTTGCCCACAGGTTCTTGAGTGGCTCTCTGGATCTTTGTCGGGGAACTGTGGCTGGAACCATAACTTCTCTGTGGTGAAGACTGACCTCGATTTAGACAGCTGTTAAATTCCTGAACCTTCTGAGCCACTGAGCCCCGTTTACGCTCTGTGCTGTTTGAAAACCCTTTAGCCTGGGGACATTCAGAGGGCTTACTAGTGGTGTTGGCAGACCCTTTGTTCTCAGTTTCTATTTCTTCGTAAGTATGGCTTATTACACTTGTGGTTTTCTCCTTTACTGAGAGTTCTCCACTTGTTCCAAGAAAACTTTTGTAAATGGCGAGATTGTCATAAGCATTTGGATTGATTACAATGGGGACTTTGATAGCATTTTGGAACTCCGAGCATAAGTTGGCCCGTCGTGAATGATAATTGGAAAAGGGGCATGCCAGCATTGTTGTAGCTGTTGAATTTGATTTCTGACAAATTAGGTGACTTGACAGGGATGGTTTTGGAGGAAACATTTGTAGCTGTGGGTGAAGTTGGTGCTGATTTGTGACAGTTTTTCCTTGGAGGGACATTTGGTCCAGCTCCACCACTGATTAATTCCACCTTCGGTATCTTCTGTCGGGGACTGGTACTGGAAGTCCACACTTCCTGGTATCGAATTGCACTGGATTTGGGGAAATGGGCATTTATTAGTCCTGGTGTCACTGCAGGTGATGTCACTGGAGAGTTTGGAGTGGAAGATGAGCTTTTTATCCTGGAGCCATGAGCAGAGCCCTCAAGGTGCTCACTGGCCATGGCTGCTGACACGTCCACAACAGTGTATGGCTTGCACATTGGCTGTTCTAGATTCACAACTTCGATAGGGTTTTGCTTTGCTCCTCTACGGGGACCAAGTTTATGGTTACTGCTTGCCCAGCAATATCTGTAGAGGCTTTACATTCTTGCTTCTCGGTCTGTACAGCAATCTTGCCATCCTTCTCTTCCAGTCGGAGGGCAAGGACAGCTTTGTGAGTCTCTGGAGCTTTGGCTGAGGTTTTGGATGTTTGCGTGGAGTCCTTCTCCTGACTGTTACCTTGGAGGCTCTCAAAGCTGGGCTTATTTTCTTTCATGTCCTTAGCATCTCCTGGGTTGCCAGGAGATATCCCCCCATTACAAATCTTTTGGGACAAACTACTGGTTGTCTCAGAACGTGAGTCTTCTGTTAAAGAAGAATCTGGTGACATGGAGTCAGAGGACACCATGCTTCCTGGCCCATAGGGGACCACAGAATTCTCTTCATAACCATTCAGGATCTCATCATAACTGTCATCATAGTCTACAGCACAAATTCTCTGCAGGGATTTATTTCCGTAGAGGGGGACGGTATTCCACTTTTTGTCCACCAAGAACCGAACAGGAGACAGAGTATCTGCTCTAAAGTTAGCAAAGCGAGGCTGCCCTCTCATGCGGATCTCCACGGCCAGGAGCTCTTCATCGCTCTCATCCCAGCTCTCATGCTCCTCCTCCACGTTACTGGAAAGCAAGTCTTCCTCACTCTCCTCTCCACTAGAAAATTCTGGGTAACAGAATCGGCCCCCCTTCATTACTGATCACCTCTGTGCTCCCACTCAGAATGACACGTTTGCCCTGAGTATCCCTTATCCCACCCATCATGCAACTTGGTGGAAGCTTTCTTTCCAGTGATCTTTTATAACAATCATTTATTCTGCCTAAGAACGTTTCTTTGGAGTTTGCTTCATATCCTGTGACCTGAGGGGTGGCAGAATCCAAGCCCGCTATTTCTTTTAACACTTCAGTTAGCCCATTATTGTTATTTGATATCTTCTTTGAACTATTATTATTTCCATAGGATTTAGGAACATGGCCAAGCCCTTCAATATCATCTTCATTGTTATTATTAAGTGATTTCTGATTCAAGGCCGTCCTGTTTCGGTTCCATCCTATGATGACTGGCTTGTTCTCACAGTGCTCTTGTATACTAAGCTCACTACATACACTTGGTCCATCTGCTACCATCATAGTGGGCTTCACAGCTATAGTGGGTTTTTAGCCACAGGAGGCCGGAAGCTTCCTGTGTTCCTGATGCGGTGGTTGTTACTATGGTTGGCATTAGTTTTCACATTGCCATGGGTGATGGGTGCCTTCTCGGAGTCTGGGGGAAGCTGGTGCAAGCTCTTAGGTTTAAAGCAGTTCTTGCATTCACCAGGTTTCCAAACGTGTTCAGTAAAGGCATTACAAGCAGACATTTTTAAATAGAGAACTTCACAGATAATACTTTTCTTTCAGTGCATGGTCAAAATTGCGTCCACTGGTTTTCACTTCCCTTATATGTTCACACATAGCAGCTCTTGTAAGTTGGATCAATCTGATGGGGCAGAGGGAAAAAAGGAAGAAAATATGATCAGAAAAAGGGTATAAAGTTTAGCATGGCAAATTACTTGAAAAAAACTGATTTTATTCTCAAAATCATATTAAAAAGACAGGGGCAATAAACTAATTTCATTACTGTACTAAACATCCATTAGCCTATCAGTACTTTAGAAGAATGCTTTTAACCATAATTATATACATTCTCAGGGAACCATATATAATCTTTTTGCTTGACATCTCTATTGTAGTGATACTGGGACATTTCCATACCTCTGAAACTGTGCTTTCTGTTTATGCACCAACCTGACACTTCTTACATAGTCCATTGTAGATTTGACTTCTACTAGCCCTTTACGTTGGACTCCTCAGCTTCATGAATCGGAAACGGTCCCCTGGCTACATCTTTTCACAGTGCCAAGAAACATGTTGCTGTGGAGCCAGAGAAATAGACAGCTGGTATGGCACTTGCTTTGCAGATGGCCTCTGCAAATTCTATCCCCAGCACTTCATACGGTTCCCCAAACCCCAGCATGAGTGATCCCTGAGCACAGAGCCAGAGTGATCCCTGAGCACAACTGGGTGTGCCCACCTCCCTCTCCATATTCCCCCTCCAACACATAGGGGTTTTGTCTCCTTGTCTTAAGCACACAGCTGCAGTTTTACATTTCTATTTTGATCATAATAAAATTGGTGGTAAGCATGTACAAGTAGTAATTATTTTAATAATTGGAAAATTTTAATTTAATTTATGAACAGTAAGAGGATCCTGGGTTTGGTCAGAAACCCAGTGTTTCAATTACATTTCAGCACACATGCAAGGAAGGAAAAAATATTTTCTTTAGCTTATGTATATAAAGTTAAATCCATTGTAAACAATGCTTATAAAACTCTCTGCCTCAATGGAAGACTCAAAGGTCAAAGAATTTCATACAGAGAAGTCAACAATCCAGTCAAAATATGTTTGTTCCTTGCTGCAGTCATGGATCATTTCAATATGGTTCAAATATTATTTTAAATGTAGCCTTAAAATATTATATTTGCCCTTTCAGATACTATAAAAGTTATATCCCTTAGTTAATAAAAGGATTTCCTGCTAGTCTTAGGATAGAACATTTTGAACAAAGGGAAAATTGCATAAAATTAGGCTGGAAAGGAAAGCAAGGGCCAGATCGTGCAGGGCCTTTCAGGTTTTTAAAGATTATAGAGTTTATCTGAAGAGCAGTGGTAAGTCACTGAATTGGTTTTTTAAACAGGGGAAACAATCCAATCCAATTTACATTGTAAAAAAGACGGCTCTTAGCAAAAAAAAAAAAAATTTTTTTAAACATAACTTGAACAACATGTGCAAAATCTAAAATTTATGTACATAAAATTACAAAACACCTGTAAAAGGTGAAAAATATTATAACACATTTAGAGGTGGCTACAAGAGTATGCCACCCGCACGGCAGAGCCTGGCAAGCTACTTGTGTCATATTTGATATGCCAAATACCAGTAACAATTATAGACCTCATTCCCATGACCTGATGGAATGGTTTGAGGCTCTTTATGTTCCTGGAGCAAGCAAATGCCTTGGGCTCTACTAGCATGAGACAGGACATATGGAGATGTTACTGGTGCCTGCTCAAGCAAATCAATGACCTACGGGAAGACAGTGATACAGTGATACAGTGGATACAGTGATAAAAGATATCAAAGACCTTAAAAATGGGAGAAATCTACCCAAATTATCTCAATATTGTCAATTTTTCCAAAGTCTCTGTAAATTCCAAGAGAATTCCAAATAAAATCCCAGGGCAAATGGTAGAAGAAATCAATAGGTGCTAAAGCTTATATGAAAAAGGAAAGGAAATAGAATACCCAAAACAATTATGGAAGAGAACAAAGTTAGAGGACTCGTATTTATTACCTGATTTTAAGATTTGGCACAAAGTTAATACTGGCAGAAGATAGAAACAGAGAAAGGAGAAGTAGGGTAAGCAACTTACAGTCTCTAAGTCAAAATTATTCTACTTCTTTTTTGTATTGTCCCTAACTTAAGGATGCTTTAAAACTTTTAAAGTATTGGGCAGGAGCGATAGCACAGTGGGTAGGGCGTTTGCCTTTTGCATTCGGCTGACCCAGGTTCAATCCCGGCATCCCATATGGTCCCTTTGAGCACCGCCAGGAGTAATTCCTGAGTGCAGAGCCAGGAGTAACCCCTGAGCATTGCCGGGTGTGTTCCAAAAGAAAAAAAAAACCTCAGGAATTACTCCTGGCGGTGCTCGGGGGACCATATGGGATGCTGGGGATTGAACCCAGGCCAGCACAGGCCGGCTGCGTGCAAGGCAAACGCTGTACCCGGCTGGACCATCACTCCGGCCTGGAAAAAAAAAAAACTTTCAAAGTATTTTTTTTTTAAAGTTTCTTCGGTTTGCAGTGCTATTAATGACTTCTCATGTACATTAATTTCAACACCACACCCATCACCAGTGTGCCCCTTCCTCTCCCAAGGGCCCCTAGGCCTTCTCCCTCCAAGCCCCTCCCATTTCAAACACAATTGTGTGAGTGTAGGGATGAGTGCACCCATTGTGTTTGGAAGTTGCTACCTTGCTGTTTATCTTCAAGTCACAAGTTGCTACCTTGCTGTTTATCTTCACATGAGAGAGATTATTCTGAGTCCTTTTCCTTCTGACTCACTTCACTGAGCTTTAAACATTTTTTTGAGTGAATGAGAAAAAGTCACAATAAAACTTTGTCAAACGTGATAATGACATGAAATTAAAATTGTAGTGTCCATGACTAAGGCCCTATTGGAAGAATGCCAGGAGTATTTGTTTACATATTACGTAGAGACTAGAGGGCGGGAGAGAGAGAGAGAGAGAGAGAGAGAGAGAGTACAGGGTTAAGGCATGTGTTTTGTGTTAAAGCATGCAATTTGTTTTGCATGTGGGTGATCCTGGTTGGATCATGTCACATGCTGGGAGTCACTCAAACCCTTCTGCACCCCAAGTAATATAAATTGTCTATGATAGTATCTGAACTTCCCTGGAGAGCTGAATAAAGACAGACAGTACATGGGGCTGGAGCCATAATACAGCACATAGGGCAAGCAGAGTTCTATCCCCAGCATCCTGTATGATCCCCTGAGCATTACTGTATGTACTCCAACCCCCCAAAACACACCAAAAAACACTATAAAGTGGTGCCCTTATTACTTTGCAGTGCTTTTTAGACTCTACAAATGGCAGTTTCCAGTGTCATATATTCTTTGTGTGAAGATATTTTTTAAAGATAAAAATGTATAAAATTTCTTTACAGATTGGCATAAACCAATGAGCACTTTAAAATAACTTTGGTGAAAGGGAAACACTTTGAACTCTAACTAAACTACATGTTATTTCTCTCCAAAAATGACTCCATTTTTCCTAATGAAGTTTATTACAAAAAATGGTACTCTATCATTAGTTTAGTTTTTGATTTTCTGTTCTGGCAGTGCTATACTGCATCTGGTAATGTTAGGGATCAAACGCCTAGGACCTCACACATGCAAAAGCATGTGAACTTACCATAGACATCTTCTCCGCCCTTAGCTCTTATCCAACAAGTTATAGAAATTTACATTCAATAGAAATTAGGCAACTCATTACTGATAAGTGAAAGGGTCAGTCTTTGGTGGAGTGGTTTGGGCCACACCTTGCAGTAACTGAGGATCCGTATGCAGTGCTGGGGATTTGAACTGGGATTGGCAGGATGCAAAGAAAATGACTTAACCTTTACATTATCTCCAACCCTAAAAGGATTCTTTTTAATTACATATTCATAGGCAACAAAATGAACCTCAGTCCATACCCTTATGTACAATATCATGGTATGTAATGTTGTTGGAGGACAGGTTTAGCTATTCTGGGGAGTTTTGTTGTTTTGCTCACTCCCAGCTTAATCTTACTTAAGCCAAGGTTCATTCTAATGAGAGCTCTCTTCTATGTAAACACTGCTAGAGGGCGTGGCAAAGTTACAGAAGTCACCTTGATTGATTCCTGACTTATACATCTACTAAGACTTCTATGTTTTCTAGATTGGGCACAGCTCCTCTTTTATACCCACTGCACCCAATGTGGGACAGTTAGAATTTACCAGGAGACTACCACCCCGGCTACGCTGAGACTATAGGAAGACTATAGGAAGGATCATACTAGTTTGCTCTAAGCAGGCGAGAGTGACCCTTTCAGTACAGAGAACAAGATACTCAGAATCACCCTGGTGCAGATAATATAAGAAGGGACCTTGTGGGTACCATCTAGATTACATGAAGCTCATGAAGTTAAGATGTATTACTTTATATCAGCCCTCTCTCTCTCCAGTGTTTTTACATAAGAGATAATCTCCCTTAGTCCTTGGCATAACCTTTGTTTATACCTGCAATAAGGTGTGGCACTACACTCTGTTTAGGGGTTCTTTGTTGACATGACAACCTCCCGATTGGATTACTTTGGTGTATATAAGGGGGCTGACTTGAGGCCCCTTCACCTTTTGCCTTTTGGTTCCTCAGCCTTCAGCTTTTTGGCTCCCTGCGGCTTTTGGCTTTTGGCCTTTTGCTCTTTGGCCTTTTTGCTCCTTCTTCTGGGTAGGACTCAGCTCAGGTGAGATCCTCTCTCTCTTTGGTGGGAGACTTAGGCTCTTTTGTATGGTCTAAGTTCGGACCAGAGCTAGAGTTTGTTCATTATATTGGATTGCTGTGGAAGAGCTTTTGTACTATTAAAAGCCATTTTTTGGAACTGCACCGATTCGTGAGTTTTCATCTGTTCTCCCGGGCGTCCTCAGAGGTAGAAGACAACCTCTGTCCTGACATTGTCGGGGACCCCCGGCGTTCCCGACATAATGTAACATATCATACACATGGCCCTTACATACCATATTCATGGTATGTAATTTACATGGTATGTAATGCAAAACGTCAAACTATGAAACTAAGAAAATTAAGAAAACTAGGAAAAAAAATCTTTGAGACCCTGCATTGAGCAGATTCTTAGATAAAAGCACCAAATATATATATATGTTTTTTTTTTAAATTTATTTATTTATTTATTTTTTTTTTTTTTTGGGTCATACCCGGCAATGCTCAGGGGCCACTCCTGGCTCTGCACTCAGGAATCACTCCTGGCGGTGCTCGGGGGACCATATGGGATGCCGGGATCGAACCCAGGCCGGCATAGGCCGCCATGTGCAAGGCAAATGCCCTACCTGCTGGGCTATTGCTCCAGCCCCCAAAAAATATATATATTTTAAAAAAGAGCATTTTGACTTAAAAAAATACTATTGGATGATGAAGATACCCATGAGAATTAAAGAAAAGTCATAGAAGAGGTGAAGCTCTTTGTAAAGTATATGACCTGAGAAAGTGCTTTCATCTGAAATATATAATAAACTTCCTATTAAAAAAGAAAATAATCTAATTTTTAAAAATAGGCAAAATATTTGAGCATACATTTCACCAAAGCTAGACATATGAAGGATATTAAATATTATTATTTAAATTGAAATGGAACTAATGCTACCATCATGCATCTATTAGAAGATTAAGATAAAACTAACAAGAACCCCAAACTGGTCCTAGGGAAAGCATAGAAACTCTCATAGAGTGCTGACGGAACTGTAAATGGTTTGGCCACATTGGAATACAGTTTGGCCATGAAAGTACTATAGAACAGATTATTTAGAATTGAGGTCATTTGGGGGCCATGAAGTTAGGAGATGCTTACAACTCCTATGATTATCAAGAAGAATGAAAATTGGGGCATTACTCAGAATTAGGGTTATCTTCAGAAATAATCTTATATTGGAAACAGCACCAGCAGAACAAACATGTAGCTACAGAATACATTCTATTTATCATGTGAATCGCCTCCTTTCTGCCTGAAATCACTAAGGTTTCCCTGACGAACTCTGCGAAGTTTCTCTGTATACAAGTCATAAGACAGATCCTTTTTCTTTTGCTATTTTTTTTTAATTAACTAGCTTAAGAAGAAGGGAGGAAAATTTCCCTCTATACTAACAAATTTTCTTTGTAAATTTAAATATTAAACTTTTCATGGAAACCAGCGATCTCACCCCTAGGTATTTATTTACCCAAAACAAATGAAAAACTATGCTTATATGAATGGCTACACATAAAGATTTATAGGAAAAGTCTGGAAACAATCCAACGCTGTGTGGTGATTATATGGCTGCACACATTTTGTCAAAATTCAAAGAATTATACACTAAAATATGGTTTTGTCATAAGTATAAAATCAAAATAAATTTGACAGAAAAACAGCTCTAGCTGTTTATGGGGGAATACATTTGGGACGAACAAGACAGACAGTAAGGAGATTGCTTACAGGACCATTGTGGGCAAAATAAGATATGACAAGGATCTGGGTTAGGATGTGGTATAAGGGCAAAGTGGGAATGGTAAGTGCATGGACAATTTGGAGGAGGGAGGGAGTGAGAGAGAGTAAGTGAGAGAGAGAGATTGGGGGCTATGTACTGAATTATTTGGGAGGGGACCTATAACAAGTCTATATTGTTAGCCTACATATAATAGAACCATGCAGTTGAATTTTAAAAGTCTGGAGCACTTAAGGGAATTCTGTTACCCTTGTTTGTTATGAAATTACTAGCACATAAATATATAGGCTAAAAAAGAAAATAATGAGATGGAAAGTGGCCTGGGTGGGTGAGCCAGGGAGAAGATAATTCCAAAGAATACTTGAAAGTAGTCATAAGAGCGATGATGCAGGAGACAGATGAAGAGATTTCATTGAAAGAGAAAAAGAAAACCATTTCAAATGCTGCTGAGATGTAACGGACAACAAGGATTTAAATGTGCTCAGTAGACTTGGCAATAAGAGTTCATGGGTGATCTCAGCAGAAACTATTTCGGTGCAGTGATAGGAATGAAAAGCAGACCACAGTGAATTTAAGAGTAAGACCACAGGGCCAGGGAGAGAGCCCTGGAGTGAGGGGCACATGCTTTACTCTGCAACACAGATTCCTGAGCAGTGCTGGCCCCAGAGACCATCACACTACACCGCACAATCCAGACAAAGATCACAAGGATTTTGGCCTCTTAGCACTGCTTGGTGTTCCTTACCTGTAAAAATAAGAGAATATATAGAGAATAACTGATGTCATTTTCTGAAGTTTAGGTAGAAAGGGGAAGAATAAAAAGCAGGAATTATTGTGGGATGGGTGGACTGTCTACAAATGATTTCCTTATTTTAAGATGGCAGAAGCTAGCTGGAGCAATAGTACGGCAGGGAGGACATTTACTTTGCACGCAGCTGACCAGGGTTCAATCCCTGGCATCCCTTATGGTCCCCAAGCACCACCAGGAGTAATTCCTGAGCATTGCTGGGTGTGACCCAAAAGAAAAAAGTTAAGATGTCAGAAGCTAGATCATGCTCAACACCAATACTGAAGAAAGATCTAAAGATTCTAAGATACTGATGCGACTTCTCATTGTGAAAGAATAGAAAAGCATGAAGGAAAGGGGATAATATGCAATTTCATTATTCAGAAGTAACTTCTATAGCTGGAGAGAGAGTTCAGTGGGGTAGGGCATTTGCCTTGTGCAAGGCAGACCCGGGTTCAATGCCCAGCATCCTATATGGTCCCCCCAAGCACTGCCGGGTTTGACCTCAAAACCAAAAAAGAAGCAGCTTCTTTTTTTTTCTTTTCTTTTTAAAAAAATTTTTAGAATTTTTTATTATACCACAATGAAACATACAATTACAAAGGTGTTCCTAATTGGTTCTTGGTAACACAGTGTTCCAGCACCCATCCCTCCACCATTGCCCCATTTCCACCACCAATGTACCCACCCCTCCCACACACCCCCAGGCTGACTCAATAGCAGGAACTCCCTGTTTCCTCTCTAAAAAGAAGCTTCTAACAGTTTGGAGCTGTTCTTCTCAGTCATCAAATTTCTGATTTTTTGTTTGTTTGTTTGTTTGTTTTTTTGTTAATTTTCAATTCCCTGTGGTACTGATTAGGAAAAAAGAAAAAGCACCTATGCCCAGTATCTTATTAACTAATTTAAAGCCACCACTGAGAAGATAAAACTAAATGTTCTCTTTATACAGAGTAAAAATTTTTCCTTTGCTAATATTGGAGGGTAAATAGCAAAAATAATTACCCACTTTGAATGTAAGCACGTTAATTCAGTCTAGAGGTTATTTACTAGATTAGCAGTGAACATATTACCAACAGAACAGAGAAATCAGATTTATTAAGGAATTCACAATTAGTTTAACTCAGGACTGCGTGTAATAAAAACATCAATAAATTTGAAACCTTGGATTTGACATTCTTTTACAAGTCCTGCGTATAGATGTTTGTATTCACGCAGCTACAAACCAAGACAGGAGCCAAGCAAACACCTTTAGCAAGCACCAGATGGAGCTGCTGTCCAAGCCACAAACTTAACCATGGAGGCTTCATTTTTATAACACTAATTATGTTGGAGACAAAGACACGCATTTGAAGACACTGTCAAAACTATTTTAACTTATACCAGACTCTTACAAACAGAAGATGCAGCAAATGTAGTTCTGTCCAAAAAGCATCCTTGGACTTTACTGCCTTCAACCACTTAACCTGTAACTTGGTCTGCTCAACACCAACACCCCCAAAGAGCAAAGTAGTCACCAACAAGATGACTGAGGAAAAAAAAATGCTGTCTCTAGTCACTTAAGCAAGGACATGGGAGAGCCTACTCTGGTGTCTATTTATGTGCCCGAACAGTTCTGGTATGTAGTACTCATGTGGTACGTAGTTCTCATGTAGTGCTCATGTGGAAAGCTTGATAAGGCTCGTTTGCCTCCACGTTCCTCATTCTCAAAAAGCAAACCTTGTATATGGTGGTCAATGAGAGAGTTTATTGGTTTGATGCTATCCCTGAAAATCAATTTTATTTCAATTTTATTTAGGTTTTTCTGGGGAGGTCACACCTGGTGGTGCTCGGGGTTTATTCCTGGCTCTGAGCTGAGAGATCAGTGCTCAGAAGACCGTGTAGGGTACTGGGGATGGAATCTGGGCTGGCCTCATGCAAGGCAAGTGTCTGCCTGCTGTTTTACCTCTCTGACCCCAGAGCCAAAATTTTTTTAAAAGTCTAAAATCTGATATCATATTTGACAGCTTTCAAGACCAAAGAAAGCTCTTCAGGAGACAGATAAAGCTAGTCAAGAGTTATCTATTTAATTTCAAGTCATGATTTTTTTTTTAAAGAGCCCATTACATTTCATTGTTTTTAATTCTCTATATTGCTATAGAAACAATGACAATAATTAGTTTCCTTCTAGTCCAACAGTTCAAGAAGATTTAAATATTAGATTCACACTGGATTTTAATTTCAGAATAAAAAAAAAAGGAGCTGGAGCCCATCAAACTGGATGCAATTTCCAAGTCAGTGCAAGGAGAGTGTGTTAGTGGTATATTAAACACCAAATATTTCAGTGCATTTCTTAAAAGAACTCAGGGAGAATCTGTCAATAATAAAGGAAGCTGGGAAAGGATTGCCATGCTCCTTCCCCAGTCCTGTAATTCCTGGAGGTCGTGATCTCTTTTCCTAAGCTCCGCTACACTGTTAGAAGCAGAGTCAAGAAACCTCACTGCTGTACATGGGCTTTTAAGGACATGCTCTGTGAGAAACTACCGCCTCGTCATCATCCCTCACATGTGCTCCATCTCCAGGATGCTAGGGTAAAATCTGTAAGTCAAGGCTCTTCATTAGGTTTTGTAATGGAACATATGGGTCACTTATAGGTAAAAGGAAAGGAAAATGTGACAAGGATCCCTGTGTCACTGTTCCCAACCTTCCCTCCTTTCCTTCTTCCACAGTGAAACATGCTGACCTCAACCAGCTGCCAAACCCTTCGGTACATGACTAAAAGGGTGGGGAAAGGAAGTGAAGCAAAGCTGCAGGAAAAGGTTCTGTAGAAGATAAAACACAGCTTTAATTTAGTTCCAAACGGAGATTCCATGAGTAAAAGGAACCTTCGTAGTTGGAGATGTAACCCCCCATCCTCTCCACCCCCCAAAATGCAGTTCTTTGCTATCACAAGAACAGGCAGAATCTCAAGACAATGTTCTCTTGTGTAGCGAGGAAAACAAAGTAAAACTACTTAATTTGGAAAACCTAACTAAAGCTCCTTTGGAGGGAGGAAGCTCATCCATTTCCAATTGTTCTAAGCACACTTTTTCCTCACCGATTACTCTTCCTGTCACATGGCAGGCGTCTCAGGGTAGGGACTGTGCAACAGAAAATGCATCACGGTGAAAAGCAGCACTGCTTAGCCACCAACTCATTTTTCAAGTTCAAATTCTTTGATGAGCCCGTTTACTTCTACAACTAATTACTACCGTAAGTTCTATAACAACTTATAAGATTCAAAGTTACCAAATGCCAACTGAACCCACTCAGTCTCCTACACCAGAAGACAGACCTCAGAGAGATTGTTAAAATAGTGCAACCCACAATATGTAAGAGAAGGAAAAGAGAGAGAGAGGGAGAGAGAAAAGAGATAAAGAACCTGCCATAGAGGCAGGCTATGGGAGGGGAGGGGATTGGGACATTGGTGGTGGGAAATGGGCACTGGTGGAGGGCGGGGTGCTGGAACACTGTATGACCGAAACCTCCAAACATGAACAACGTTGTAACTGTATATCTCACGGTGGTATAATAAAATGTTTAAAAAAATATTATCTATTAGAGCCTAGTGATGGTTCGATGAGTTAAGGTGTTTGGCTTGCATGCAGTCAAACCAGGTTTGAGCCCTGCCAGGAGTGTTCCCCAAGAATAGAGTCAGGAGTGAGTCCAGAAGTAAGTTTTGGGTGTGGTCCCCAAACAAACAACAACAAAAACATTATCTATGAAGAGCAAAGTAGGACTCCTGGCAGTGTTAGATGGTGCTGGGGATTGATATGCAAGGCAAGAGTCCTTACCCTGTATTGGCTTTCTAACCTGAACTGCCACTAAAAATATTTGTAAGGCGGAATAATGAGAACAGGAGGCTCACTTACAATGCAAATTATGCCATTCTGGCCAAAAGGCATAAGAAAAAGTGTTCTTCAGTTTTAATCATCAGGGAGATGCAAATCAAAACACCAATGAGGTACCATCTCACACCACAGAGACTGGCACACATCCAAAACAGCAAGAACAACCGGTGCTGGCGTGGATGTGGGGAAAAAAGGGACGCTGATCCACTGTTGGTGGGAGTGCCGACTGGTCCAGCCCTTTTGGAAAACAATATGGGCATTCCTCCGAAAACTAGATATTGAGCTCCCATTTGATCCAGCAATAGCACTCCTGGGAATATACCCGAGAGACCGAAAAACACATAGCAGAAACACTATCTGTACTTCTTTATTCATCTCTGCGCTATTCACTATAGCTAGAACCTGGAAACAACCTAAATGCCCGAGAACAGAGGACTGGCTAAAGAAACTGTGGTTCATCTACACTATGGAATACTATGCGGCTGTCAGAAAGGATGAAATTATGAAATTTACCTGCAAATGGATGGACATGGAGTCTATCATGCTGAGTGAAATTAGCCAGAAGGAAAAGGACAGATATAGAATGACTGCATTCATTAATAGGATATAGATACCAGTATTTTAATAAACATGGGAAATGGTAATGGCAGATTAAAACTCACCATTGAATATACACAAAGAGACTTAAGTGATAAACTCTAAATATCTGCAGGGCTAGCCACAATGTGTAAAATAAGAGGGAGAGAGATGCAGAGACAGAGAGAGACAGAGAGAGAAAGAGAGGAAACTGGGGTACCTGCTATTAAGGCAGCATGGGGGGTGGGCGGGAGAGGGTGGGGTACATTGGTGGTGGAAATGGGGCACTGGCGGAGGGATGGGTGCTGGTATACTGTATTACCAAGAACCAATTATGATCACCTTTGTAATTGTATGGTTCATGGTGGTATAATAAAAAATTTAAAAAAAAACAATGCAAATTATGCCATTCTATTAAGAACAAAAGGACATCTTAGTGTAGTTTCTACATATTCTACCAATCTTGAATTTTCCAGTAAAGTAGTAGAAAATATCTGATAAAAAAAATATGCCAAGAGACCTGTGGGGTAGCAGAGAGCTCCATATTCAAACTGTGTAAAAGAGATTAGTTTCAGTAAAACATGGTGGACTGTGCAAAGTCATGGTGCTAATTTGCATTTTGGTAGTTTTGTAGGAATTTTTTTTGCACTTTTAAGTTTGTTCGAGTTTACAGCTAAATGAGAAACAGAAGAATATATAAATTGTATACAAGTTCAATCATATTTAAGCAAAGAATGTACATAAATTCTGAAAGACTGTAGATTAAGTAAAATTAAAAGGTGCCTATGAATTACTAAAGTTTAAAGTAGACCTAAAAACAGTATTCAATATTCTTTCATGACGACAAAGCATTTCTCTTAACATCTTATTTACGTCATTAACTTGCTAAGTGTCTGTTAAAAGAGCATAATAATAAAATCTTACAGAGATGAAAATAAATTAGATTAACTATACAGGGATTGCATATATGATGTTTTTAAGTACTGTGGACACTCTAACAACATTAATTTTCTAATCCATAATCACAGGGTATATTTTTGCTTGTGCCTTATTCAATTTCTTTCAGCAAGGTCTTATAATTTTATTGCATGAAATCTCTCATTTCTTGGTTAAACGCAAATAAACCACATGTGACACTGGGGAGATGGGAAGACAGTCTGGGATGAAAGATAATCCTCAGTCTCTATGATGAAAATGCAGTATAATTTTCCCAGAGGAACAATAAGAGTGAATAATTAAGTTAGCAATAATTGTATTATTTTAGCTATTGAGAATAATGAGAAAAATGAAAGCTTGACTGGAACTAGCAAATATAGTCTAAAACCAAATATGTGATTAAAAATTATTCCCATGAACGTTGTCTGGTTCTACCTCTATGGAAAGCAATATGAAAATTTCTCAAAAAATAAAAAAAGGAAGAATAGAGATCTTATATGACCCAGGAACCCAGCAATTCTAATTTCTGGCATCTCCCACACCTGCCCTCGCCCCAACACAAAAACATTAATTTAAAAAAGATAAATGTATGTGGAAGAGATCCAGACCCATCCACTTCAGACCCACAGCTGTGCTGCTCGGCCGGCCCCATGTGAAAGCAACCCATGGAGCTGACCTCCCGGTAAGGGGCTCGCCATCCCTGGCCGAGTCCAACATTGCTCCAAGGGTTTGCTCTCAAGAGCGGGGAGAGACCATGCTGGCCAGACTCGGGTGGACTTTTTGGGCCCTGCCCTTTCCTCCGCCTTCATGCCAGTTGCCCCGGAAGAGAGAGACCCACCCACGCCAGACACACATGTCCCTTGGCGTGTGGCTGCTTTGCGGCCGTGCAATACTTTTTATAGGATACTAAATTTTGCATAAAGTTCTTCCCAATTTCTTTCACATTTATACATAGTAAAAAGTTATAAACATGTTTTAACTGATACCAGTAAGCCTGGCAAGAAGCCAGAACAAACCACACATCATGCAGTTAGTCATTCTCAACATCCAGACTCCATAGTTCCTCAGAGCTCCATCCAAGAGAAATCCTAATCTTCCCCCTTTAAGTTTCATCAGTAAATGCTTGGGTTGAGAGCCTTCTACTGAGACTATACCACCTACACGGTAAAGCCTGGCAAGCTACCGTGTTTTATTTACTTTTATGCCAAAGACTAGTAACTATTATGGACCTCAGTTCCATAACCTGAAGAATGGTTTTGGGCTCCTCCTGTCCCTGGAGCAAGTAGATGCCCTTGGGTTGCACTTGCTTGTGACAGGACTAATGGAGATGTTACTAGTGCCCACTCGAGCAAATCAATGAACAATGGGAAGACAGTGACAGTGAAATGTATGCCTGTCTTCAATGCATTGCTTAGTACATTAGCCAGGATATGGAAAAAACTCCAATGTCCATCAACAGATGAATGGATAAAGAAGTTGTGGTATACATACACAGTGGAATACTACTCAAGTGTAAGAAATAAAAGAAATCTTGCTGTTTGCTGCCGTGGACTATCTGGATGGCATTATGTGGAAACAAATAGGTCAGAGGCAGAACACTGGAATGGATAATCTCACTCAACTGGTGTTTAGAGGGACAAAAAGGGGAACTGACAATTCTCAACAATGACGAGTCCCTGGCCTTGGACAACGAAACTCCTAAAAGAGAACAATGGGGGAGCAGCACAGGGTGTGGCCTGGGAATCCCCAGTACTGCGCGGCACCATCTCCTGAGGCCACTGAACTGCTGCACCAGCTGACAGAACTGCTGCTGGTGACTCAACCTCCTAAGCTCTGGTAGGGAGGATCCCCATCCAAATTTTTTTAAATTGAATTGCAATTTTTTTTTGTGGTATTTTGGAGTAACCCCAGTGATGCTCAGGGGTCACTCCTGGCTCTGCACTCAGAATTATTCTTGGCCGTGCTCAGGGATACTGGGGAACCGAGTTGGCTGCATGCAAGACAAATGCCCTACCCACTGTATAATCACACTGGCCCCAAAACTGAATTATAATTTTAAAAGGGGAAAGGGATTCAGCTTCTAAAAGTCTGGAAATGAGGCTGACTTTTGTACTGGTCATGTGACAGTGACAGCCATGGGTACCATTCACATCACCTGCAAGAGAGAACTTACTGTGAGGCAGGAAAAGTATGAGGGGGGAAAATTCTTCTCATTAAAATATTTTATTTTTTTTTTATTTTATTCTATTTTATTACATAATCTTGACTGTAAACCTGGAGTAGAAATGGTTTAGTAAGAGCAGTAAAAGAAGATTTAAGATACTGAAGTAGTTGGGAGATGTAGAGAAAAAAGTATAGGAGGTGCATGGCTTGCACACCGGAAACCCTGGTTTGATCTGCATATGGTGATCATACTATCAGGAGTGGTTCCTGTGCAGAGAACTGGGAGTAAGCCATGAGATAGCCAAGTGTGGTTCAACAAGCAAACATGAGCTGAGTAAGTCAAATGATAGGGTGGAGTGGTGAAGCAGGACACAGCTCACAGAATGGAGGGTAGCCCGCTTGCCTTACAGGCAGCCGATTCTGGCTCCAAAAATAAACAAAAGAAGGAACATGAAGGATGGGAACACACTCCAGATAGACAAGAGCACACGCCACAGGTTTCTACATGGCTTTTCTCAAGGAACAAGCACAAGTCTGGACTCTGGAAAGGGGCTATTCATAAACATGGAGACCCCAATCTGAGGAACAGCTAAATTATCCTTAGCGAATGGTGAGGAACTTTGCTGTGGTTTGTACCAGTGGACTATAGAGCTCTGAATGCAGAGTGTCAGGGTAGGGTGGGAAGACAATCACGTGAAGAGAGTGAGGAGGGGCGGGGACACCAGGCTGGCATTTCCATTCCTGTCAAAATGGCCCACCAATGAGTAGAATTTTCACAATGTTCACAGTTACCACTAATTAGATACATGAGTTCATACATGTAACTCAAAATCTCTAGTCCTTAGGACTAGAGAGAGTACAGCAGTAAGGTCTTTGCCTCGCCTGTGGCTGATCTGGGTTCGATCCCTGGCATTCCATATGGTTTCCTGTGCACACAGGTACCACCAGGAGTGACTGCTGAGTGCTGAGCCAGTAGTAAGCCCTGAGCATCACTGGGTGTGGTTCCCAAACAAACACCTCCCTTCCAAACAACAACAATAAAAGCCCAAACAAACCAAAACAAAGCCCAATCAACCCAGGCCTGGGGCCGGAGCGACAGCCCAGCGGGTAGGGTGTTTGCCTGAGCCGGCCCGGCATCCCATATGGTCCCCCCAGCACCGCCAGGAGTAATTCCTGAGTGCAGAGCCAGGAGAAACCCCTGAGCATCGCGGGTGTGACCCAAAAAGCAAAAAACAACAACAACAACAACAACAAAAAAAAACACCCAAACAACCCAGGCCTGTAACCTTAAGAAAAAAAAATAGCTGGGTTGAGGAAATAGCTTAGAGGGTTGGAACACATGCTTTGCAGTTAGCTTAGCACCGTCTGATCTGTCCCCCCTAAACACTACCAAGAGTGACCATGGAGCCAGGACTGGCACTTGCGTATGGCTGGATGTTGCTTAAAAATAAAAATGTAAATTTTTAAAAAAGAAAATGAACAGATTACTTAAAAATATTTTTAGTATAAAAGCAATCATAAAATACAAACCAGAGAACAAAACTTCCACACCAAAATGTTTCTATACATCCCTCTTCCAGGTCTTTTGTCCTACACACAGATAATGCTATGTGCACAGACACACAAGACATATTTAACACAATGAGTGTGCTATTTGGGAATGTGACTACCTTTAAAGTCTTTCAAAACACTTTGTAAATGCAAATTTGGATTAAGGTACAAGTCTGAATCACGCAAACAAATGAAGCAATGGGAGACGTGAAGGCACAGGCAAGGGCCTTGCAGAATCTCAAGCAACTGAAGGACTCTTCTCTGAATAGCTGCCTTACATTATCAGGGCAGAGACGAAAACTAGATAAATCAGAAAAAAGCCTCTGGTCTCATTTATAGAATCTCAATCTCTACATTTGTTATACACACAAACTTAATTTGATCGGTTCAGATCGCTTTTGTTAGTACTGTTGTACAGAAATAAAAGTGAACATTCTATTTAAAATGTGGTATTTATAACTGTTCCTCAGGCTGTCCTTCCCCTACCCATTTTACTATAAACCATCGAAATGGCGTTAATATTAGCTCTTTCAAAAAGATGCCCAGATGCTCTTTCCATTCTTAGTCTTATAAAAATAAAAAGGAAGAAAAGAAAAGAAAAAGGTCTTTTGTTAACCAACTATGTCAAAATTGTCTTATATCCAAACACTTAAAAACTGGTAGAACTTCCCTGAGTGTATACCTCTTGCTGTTACCCTCTGATGCTCCAGCTTCTAATTGCCAGGGCTGGAGAGATAAAACAGTGGGTAGGGGCTTGTCTTATATACAGCTGACCCAGGTTTGGTCCCTGGAACTCACATTGTTCCCCCTCCAGCACCACCAGGAGTAATACCTGAGCACAGAGCCAGCAGTAAGCCCTGAGCATCACTGGATATGACCCCAAAACAAAAACAATAAAACCAAAAACTAAATGCCTAGCAGATGTCTCTGAAAGAACAATTATTAGATAATCTTTCCTCCAAAACACTGTCCCCAACCCACCTCCCAAGTCATTATAATCATTAATAGTGTCACAGCATTGGTAGCTCATTAGGCTGGATCAACTCTGACCCCCTTGTTCTTCACATACCTCTGGTAACGGGTTCTATTCTCTAATCTGTCCTTTCCCTTGGACAACACTTACCAGTATGAGTTCTGGATTTCACCACTCTGTCTGATGTATTTGTTGTATCATGCAGTCACCTTATTCTTTTAAAAACCCTATTTTTACCATTTCCTATACTTCTTTCACAAGATCATTGGTCGTTCTGAGCTGCAGATTTAACAGAAATCTTTTAATGCAATACTGGGGCTGGGAAGGTAGCGAATGGGTTAGTGGTGAATCTGCTGCATGAGCCCGGCCCTGCTTTCATCCCTGTCGCAGTAAGGCTCCCAGAGCACTGCTAGGTACAGTCCAGTAGACCCCAAGCACTGCCAGGGTGGTCCTTAAGACACCTGGTGTAGTGGCCTCACAAGTGTCACATTGTTGATGTTTATATGGAAACATCTGGACCAATTTGCCAGGTATTTCCAGAAGTAACCCCCAGTTACTTGAAAGTACTTGGGAGGATACCCTACAAATGCAAAGCTGTTTTGTGACGGGATATTGTCTAGTCATTAAAAAAGCTACTTTCTACATATTTATTCATATAACAACTGCCAAAAATTCTTCAGAGTTATATTTTGTTTCTTTAGTTTAGGGGTCATACTTGGTGTGCTCAGGGTTTATTCCTGGCTCTGTGCTCAAGGATCACTCCTGGCAGGTCTTGGGGGACCATATAGGGTGGGGGATTGAACCCTGGCTAGTCGCATGCAAGAAAAACACCTTATTGCCTTACTTGACAGCAAGGTGTACTATCATTCCAGTCCAAAATTCTGCATAATTCTTGGTGGGGGGGGCACAGCTCAGAGGTTCTTGGTCATTGCTGGCCTTTGATGCTTCAGTCAAATATCAACTACACAGTGAAAATGCTGACATTCCTCTTAAAATGAATTAACTTACCCCAGCAAAGCCTTGCAACAAGCCAGACGACCCCCACTCCATGAGGACCTCCATTTTCCACATCTGGACTTCTCTCTCATCAGAACTCCACCCAGCAGACCAGCCTGTCACAGCCCGGCGCGCGGCCGCACGGTTCATCAATAAATACTGGACTTAGAGATGACTACAAGAGTATGCTACCTGAACGGCAGAGCCTGGCAAGCTACCTGTGTTGTATTTGATATGCCAAATACCAGTAACAATTATAGACCTCATTCCGGAATGGATTGAGGCTCTTTATGTTCCTGGAGCAAGCAGATGCCCTTGGGCTCTACTAGCATGAGACAGGACATATGGAGATGTTACTGGGGCCCGCTCGAGCAAATCGATGATGAACGGGAAGACAGTGACAGTGACAGTCTGTAAAATTATGGTTACAAGGGCTGGAATGAGAGCAGGGAAGGTGCTTTCCTTGCAGGTGTTCCATACAGTTTTAATCCTCAACACTGTCTTAGCGAGTAACCAAGCAAACTACCAGGGGTGACCCCTTAGCAGAGAACCAGAAGCCAGCCCTGTGTACCACTGGCTGTGGCCCAACCAAACTCTCATTACAGGTACTTATGATGATTTGTATATATATTCTCCTTTTCTTACTCACTATTGTTAGCTCCTTGAAGGCAAAAGACATTTCTCATTCACTTTTGTCCATGTATGTTTCTTGGACAAAGAAATAAATGGCACTTTGCTACCTGGTTTAACTTAAAAAACCTTTAAAAGGGACAGAAGCATTCAGCGTGCAGTGACAAGTAACTAGATGTAGCAAAAGGAGAGACAGGAAAATAAAACTGAATAAAATTATTCGAAAAGCAAACAGGTCGATAGATGTTGCAGACACCACTGATTCTATTCTGGGAACAGAACTGCACCTTGACTGACTTTGACACTAATTATTCCAAGAGAATGTGAGCTTATGTTCTGTGCTCAAGAAGGGAAGGAAGCAACAAGGATATTAAAAAGCATGCTGGAAAGATTTTCTTAAAATTTTTTTTTATTACTTAGGAGCTTTATTATGAAAGAAATAATCCTCATAAAAACTTGGAAAATAATCAAAGACAGACAAAAGAAGAAAAAAAGTCTCATATATGATGCCTACCCTTAAACAAATGTAAGTCATAGTAGCAAGAAGTGATTATTCCAACTAAAAACAATGCTGTGCTCAAAGCGCTCAAGCTCAGACACTGAGAAAATTTGACCAACCAGAATTCTTTATTTTTCAAGGGAAAGAGAGAAAGGATTTGACTGTATCATTACATAAATTTATCATTCAACTCTTGTTTTAACGAGACTAGAGAATAAGGGGAGAGGAGATGAGAAAATGAGAAGCATGAAAGAGGGATGAGGTGAGAAAGGGAATTGAAAGTAAAAGGTGGAAGGACAATCAAGAGAAAGGAAAGTGAGGATCCCCTCTCACAATCCCACTCCCTCCCCCAAAAAAAAACTCAGAGAAAATTTAATACATGGCCAGAGGAAAAACGGTAAGAAAAGGGACGGCTCTTCTTTCATTTTCCCCTGTCTTGTCTTCCTCTGTTCAAACTGACTTCGGGCTGATGTGTGTACCCTTAGATGCAAGCTGAATTCCAATCAAGTCCTCCTACACGTATACTTTATACCAACACAATCCTGTTAAAAGGATTATAATTGGTGTGCACCATTCCCTGCAATTTCAACATTTAAAAAATGAATAGTCTCACTAAGGACCAGATGGTGACATGTACTAATTAATCAGGCCTATTCAATGAATGAGCATATTAAAATGAATGCACCTATTAGACATGTGTTGCCGACGCTTCATCTTGAGGAAGCCTCCTCTTAAATGGGTGCCTACAGAAAGTGCAGATTTACTGTGCAATACTCACAAGTGTCTTCTGCAATTATTTGCAGCATCAATACCATTACTCTTGCGTCTCCCTCTAGATCCCTCAATATTTCATGCTAAGCAGTCTGTAGGCCCTGCTATTCCTCTATAATCTATTTAACCATCATGAGTAAGAGCTAGCTAAACATTGGGTATACCATTGTTCTACTAAAGAGAAGACTTTACAAACTCATCAAGGTCATTTGTTAAAAGGACAAGTGAGGCAAAGATCAAAGAAACTCTTGATCCAGCTCCCATCCCCCTCAACTGCTGAGCAGTGAAAGCCTTAGCATTGTTAGCTGGGGAAAATGAAACATTACAAATGGAAATCCCGCCTGCACTGTGACAGACCACCATGCTCTCATTTGCTTTAAATATTGTTAGCAATGGAGAGAAGGCACAAAATACTACAAAGTACTTTTTTCTTAAAGAAAGAAATCTATGTGTTTTCTTAGTGCCTCTTATTCATCTCTTCCATTTAAAATGATCATTGGAGGGGCTGGAGCGATAGCCCAGCAGGTAGGGCATTTGCCTTGCAGGCGGCAGGCCCATGCCGGCCCGGGTTCGATCCCTGGCATCCCATATGGTCCCCCGAGCACCGCCAGGATTGATTCCTGAGTGCAGAGCCAGGAGAAACCCCTGAGCATTGCTGGGTGTAACCCAAAAAAGCAAAAATAAATAAATAAATACATAAACAAACAAACAAATAAATAAATGAAATTATCATTGCCCCCCCCCCAGCACCCCCCCCCAGGATCACCTCACGTCTGAATAGATCCTAAAAACAGAGAATTCCCCAAATCTCTCTAGATTTACCAAGGAAGACTAGGTTTCTAATTTGCTGAAGACACTGAAATCCAAGAGCTGATTTGCTAGGAAAGCAGCAAGGGTGCAGACAAAACTGATTTTAAAGAGGAGGGGGTACTGTGACACAGGCAGAGATGATCTATCTGGTACACAGCAGGCAATGACAAATAGTCCTTTTCCTGAGAACAGAAATAAATGGTAGGGAAATTTTAATTTGACCATTAAAAGTCATCGTGTCGGGCCTGGTTTCCCTGCCCAGGAGCTGCCGGCGGGCCGGCATCCAGAGTCTTGCAGACGGCTCGGGAGGCGGGAGCCTGGCTCGCGCCGGGCCTCTGCTGACCATGGAACCCCGAGGGAGGGCAGATGGGCTTTGGGAGTGGGCCCGTCGCCTCCGGGGGAGTCCCAGAGGCAGCCGGATGGGACTCGTCCATCACACTAGCCACCATTTTCGTTGTCCGGACGCTGGGAAAATGCCCCACAACCAGAGGACCAGCGAAACCAGTTTGAGCCCAGGTTGCGCGGCCGCAGGCGGCCGCGCAGGCCACTAGGGTGGTGAAACAATGATGTGTTTTTGGTACACTGCATTCTGAGAACAGCGGGAGGGTTTGCTGGGAGGAGATGTACAGAGGAAGGAGATGACGTATAGAGCCCGCCGGGTGATTGGGATTCGGGAGGGGGAGGGAGACGGGACGTTGGTGATGGGTGATGGGTTCGGGTGGAGGGTGCGTGTTGGAACCCTGTGGAGCCAGGACTCTACATGAGCATCTTTCAATTAAAAAAAGGAGAAAAGGAGGAAAAAAAAAAATGAAGAACCTGCCATAGAGGCAGATTAAGGGAGGGGGAAGGGAATCGGGGACATTGGTGGTGGGAGATGGGCACTGGTGGAGAGATGTGTGCTGGAACACTGTATGACCAAAACCCAAAACCCAAGCATGGACATCTCTGTAATCGTGTGTCTCACGGTGGTATAATAAAATATTAATAAAAATTAAAAAAAAAAAGTAAATTTTGGGCCAGAGATAAGCTCAATACGCTGATTTGGCAACTCAGATACCCCAGCAAAATACTTAAAACAATTGCTAATAGACTTCAAAGAAGACATTGATAGTAACACAATTGTAGTTGGGAGACTTTAACACTGTTCTATCAACTGTTGATAGATCAACAAGACTGAAACCCACCAAGGAAATACTGGCGCTGAAGGAAGAAATGGAAGAAAGAGGGCTGATAGATATATACAGGGCTTTTCATCCCAAAAAAGCCGAATACACATTTTTCTCCAGTGCACATGTGATCTCCAAGACAGATCATATGCTGAGCTATAAAATATACCTCAATAAAATAAAGAGAGAAATTGTGTCAACTATTTTTTGAGCCTATGATGCACTGAAAATGGAAGTTAACCACACACATAAACAGAGAGTCAAGCCAAACACCTGGAAAGACAGCTCACTGCTGAATAACAAGTGGGTCATAGAAGAAATCAAAGGAGAAATCCAAAGATTCCTAGAAACAAATGAAAATTAAGACACAAACTATAAGAACTTATGGGATACAGCAAAAGCAGTGTTAAGAGGAACGTTCATAGCTCTGCAAGCATTCATCCAAAAAGAAGAAAGGGCCCAATAAATAATCTGACTTCACAGCTCAAAATCTTAGAAAAAGACCAACAAAAGGAGCCCAACCCAGGCAGAAAGAAGGAAACAATAAAACTTAAAGCAGAAATCAATGAGCTGGAAGCCCAAAAACAATCCAAAAGATTAATGAAACCAAGAGCTGGTTCTTTGAAAAAAAAATAAACAAGATTGATAAACCACTTGCAAGGCTCATAAGGAAAGGGAAAGAGAGAACCCAAATAAATAGAATCAGAAGTGAAAAGGGAGATATCATAACAGAAAGCACAGAAATTCAAAAGATCATCAGAGATTACTGAGAGACTGTATGCCACAAAACAAGAGAACATGGAAGAAATGGACAAATTCCTGAATTCCATCTTGTTTCACAACTGAAACAAGATGACCTGAAATACCTGAATAAGCCTATAACCATCGAGGAAATTGAAACAGTAATTAAGTCTGCTCAAACACAAAAGCCCAGGTCCTGATGGATTCACCAGTGAATTCTCCCAAACCTACTGCCAGAGACATCACAAAAAAGAAAACTACAGATCAATCTCCCTGATGAACACGGATGCTAAGATCTTCAACAAAATACTAGCAAACAGAATCCAAAGACTCATCAAAAGATTACACATCATGACCAAGTAGGATTCATCCCTGGAATGCAAGGATGGTCCAATATTCACAAGTCAATCAACATAATACATCATATCAATAAGAGAAAAAAACCCATATGATCATATCAATATATGCAGAGAAAGCATTTGACAAGATCCAACACCCATTCATCATAAAAACTCTCCATAAAATGGAAATCAAAGGAACCTTCCTCAATATAGTCAAAGCCATCTACCAAAATCCCACAGCAAAAATCATTCTCAATGGGAAAAAACTGAAAGCCTTCCCCTAAGATCGGGGACAAGACAAGCTTGTCTACTCTCACCACTTCTATTTAATATAGTACTGGAAGTACTTGCCATAGCAATCACAGAAGAAAAGGAAATTTAGGGCACCCGAATAGGCCAGGAAGAAGTCAAGCTATCACTGTTTGCAGGTGATATGATATTCACTGTCTGTATCACTGTCTTCCCGTTCATTATCGATTGGCTCGAGCGGGCGCCAGTAACATCTCTATATGACCTGTCTGTCTTATGCAAGTAGAGCCCAAGGGCACCTGCTTGCTCCAGGAACATAAAGAGCCTCAAACCATTTCATCAGGTGATGGGAATGAGGTCTAAAATTGTTACTGGTATTTGGCATATCAACTACGACATGGGTAGCTTGCCAGGCTCTGCCGTGTGGGTAGCATACTCTTGTAGTCATCTCTAAATCCAGCATTTATTAATGAACCACACAACTGCAAGCAGCCGCGCAAGCCGGGCTGTGATAGGCTGGTGTGCTGGGTGGAGTTCTGATGAGAGGGAAGTCCGGGATGTAGAAAATGGAGGCCCTCATGGAGTGGGGGGGTCATCTGGCTTGTTGCAAGGCTCTGCTGGGGTGGCTGGCCAGGGCTATAATCCGCCATCCCTCCTGGGCGCCTCGTGAGCAGCTGGGCACAGGGAGAGCCAGTAGCAGCTCGGCCCCATGTCTGTGAGTTAACTGTCTGTATGACAGTGAACATGATATTCACTGTCTGTATCACTGTCTTCCCATTCATCATCGATTGGCTCGAGCGGGCCCCAGTAACATCTCCATATGTCCTGTCTCATGCTAGTAGAGCTCAAGGGCACCTGCTTGCTCCAGGAACATAAAGAGCCTGACATGATATTATACCTAGAAAACCCTAAACTCTCTACCAAAAAGCTCCTAGAAATAACAAATGCTTATAGTAGAGTGGCAGGGTACAAAATCAATACCCAAAAAGTCAATGGCTTTCCTATATACAAATAAAGAAAGAGAAGAAAGGAATATTAAGAAAAAAATCCTATTCACAACTATGCCTCAGAAAATCAAATACCTAGGAATCAGCTTAACTAAGAGTGTAAAGGACTTGTACATATATATATATATGTATACATATATATGTATATGTATAGATATATGTATATGTATCCCCGCAATATATATCAACAAATACGATACATTTACAAATATCCAAGGCCAGGCAAAACATGGATTAGGTTTTATCAATAAGTGGAATCAACCACAAGTCTGTGGGAGTCAGGAGGTTAGGTAAAGACAGAGAAGAGAACAGTGTGCTAATAATCGTTGGAAATGATAATACCAGCCTAGAACTGAGCAATGAATATAGGCAAAGAAATATTCATGATAACCTCTAAATGCATGTATTGCAAGCCACAATATGTAAGAAGAGAGAGGGGGGAGGGAGAGAGAGAAGAGGTAAAGAACCTGCCATAGAGGGAGGCTGGGGGAGGAGGGAGGGACTTGAAGACATTGGGGGTGGGAAATGGGCACTGGTGGAGGGATGGATGCTGGAACACTGTATGACTTAAAGTCAAACATGAACATCTTTGTAACTGTATATCTCACGGTGGTATAATAAAATATTAAAAAATAATAAAATTTAAAAGTTTTAAAGCTTAAAAATAAGCTGATTTGTATGTGGGAAGTGCAGGTTCAATCATTGGCACCACATGGTTCCCTGAGGACCATCAGGAGTTACTCCAAAGGGCTGGAGAGGGAGAACGGGGGAGTAGGGCATGTGTCTTACAGCTAGCTGGCAGATCCTATTTCTATTCCCAAAACCTCAGGTCCCCTGAGTCCTACCAGGAGTCATTCTGAGTACAGAGTCAGGAATAAATCCAGAGCACTGTTGGGTATGGTCTTTGAGCTCCCCACAAACCACCCATCAATAAGGAGATATATAAAAGGGAAACCTAACTGAAGATAAGTCTCAAAATGGCAATCCTTTAATTTAGAGGTTATGGTAGAAAATATGACATGGGGATATATCTTTAAAATCTAAGGCAATCCCACACTACTTTCCAAAATAAGCTTAGAGAGTTTTAATAAATCTGTGCTTACGATTTATGGCAACAGTTATGGCTTAAAATCAGAATATTACTCAAAATAACTCTCAGGAAAGAGTAAGCCAACAATAGGGACAAAATTTGTAGTTAAATGTCTCCCTTCTAGCAAAGGCCATTTAAATTTCATTTCTTTCCCTTAGCTCTTGCCTAAAATTGAGAGGAGGAATTAGTAAATTATTCAAGTGGAACTGAGTTACTTTGGACATAATTAAACATTCAAAATAACACAAACACTTTCAAGAGACTTCTGTACAATGACTTAATACGTTCTAAAAGAAACTATTAGTTTAGTTGAATAATTCTTGGGGTATTTTTATTACTTAAAATTATATAAAAAAGAAAACTCATGAAATTATTTAATTATCATTATGGGGGGGTCACACCTAGCAGTGCTCAGGGTTCACTCTTGGTTTTAAACTCAAGGGTAACTCTTGGTAGGCTCAGGGGATCAGAAGAGGTGCCAGGGATCAAACTCGGGTCAGCTGCAGGCGAGGCAAATGTCTTCCCACTGTACTATCTCTCCAGCCACTACTTTAAATATTGTTGTTCTACTTCTTTTCACTCTTAAACTGCTCTTTTTCATCCTATTTTAATCAGTAACTACTGCCATACAGGATAAATAAATTCCTAAAATAAGAATATTTTGTGCTCAACAGACAAGTTTTTCTAAGTTTCCTTTGGTCTAAGAAAAGACAAAATCCTAGAAAACAGGATATCCAAAGCAGCCACAATGGCTAGCTCAAATAGCTCATGGGAACTATGTTAGGGAGCCAGGGAGATAGTTAAAGGCTGGAGTGCATGGTTGGGCCCGGTCTGACCCCCCAGCACAGCACTACAGGGCCCCCTGAGCACAGCTTGGGTGCAGGCAGCACTAAGGCTCTGAGCACCACTGTGAAGGCCCCTGAATCAAGAAACCAGATAAACAAAAGGAATTCTGTTAGAAAAATTAGAACCTGGTTAACTGCAGAGAAAGCAATATCTTATACAGCCGAGTTGATTGGATAACTTTTAGTCTACTCTGAAAAATGTCCATTTTTAGTTATGAAGAGCATAATTGGTCATTATTCCACAAACCCAGGTGAAAAGGTAGAGAACATGATTCACTGAAAATGTAAATACAGAGAATGAACATGGAGGATATGGAAAAATCATAAAAAGGGCATGGCTCTGCTCACTCTTATTTCACAGGTCGCTCTAATTAGAAGACCATACGAATAGCAGAACCTAAGGTAAAAACCATCTTTGACAAAAAGTATTTAAGTCAGATACACAAAAGGGACAAGCGTGGTCTGCGTATGCTCATCAGCAAGGTCAGCACTGAAGCTGCTGCTTCTGTTCTTTCAGATACAACTTTTACCAGCCACTCAAAGCAAGGAAGGAAGGGAGGGAGAACAGGAGGAAGGAAGGCAGGCTGGGAGAAAGAGAAGATTTTACATTCCTAACAAAAACGGACTCAAAATGGATCTCTGATTCTAAATATAAAATGCAACACTTCTAGAAGACAGACAAAATCCAGATTAGTTTGGGTTTAGCTATAACATTTTAGACACTACACAAAAGGCATGCATTACTGAAGAACTGATTCACTGGACTGGGTGAAAATAAAAAGCTTATGCTCTATAGAATGCAATGTTGGGTAAAGAAAAAATATAGATGCTGCGACACTTGCTGTTCCTGTGGCCATAGCTTTAGTGATGGCTCCAATCCTGTCACTGCCTGTGGTCCCCTGAGCAGTACTAGGTGTGGCCCCTGACCATAGTCAGGAGTGGACCGTGAGCACAGAGCTGCCCCTAAGTACCACTGGCTGTCCGCCTCATCCCCGATGTAATGTCAAGAAAATTAAATGACAAGCTACATGTTGGATGGAAATATCTGCAAAAAAAAATATTGTAAAAAGAAAGATTCTCTAAAATACAAAAAGAAATCTTAAAACTTAACATTAAGAAAATGAGGTACAGAGTTGTCCTCTAGATTCTTTGCATAAGGCATGGGGACATCAGAACGGGTGACCTGAACTGTAGGGACATCCAGGAAATTAGATGCAGGACCTTTCACACCAAGGAGCAAACAGCTACTAAACTGCCGCCAGCCTCCTTTCACGCGTATAAACTGTATGACACTGGCTTCCTTCGCTTTAGGTCTATTTGTCTAACGATATGTGTATCTATCACCTCACATTCAATCCCCTTCTTTGATATTTTGACTAAGCTTTGGAGGGAAGTTGAAAAGGAACTCCATACACAATTCATTCTCTAATACCACATTATTTAATAATTATAAAGGCTGATTTAATAGTTATTTTATATTCTCTGAATTCTAGGGGTGGCCTCGTTTAGGCCAGACAGTGCCCATGGTAGTAAAAAAAAAATAAAACCACATTAGTGTGGGATGTTGAAGGTGGGGGAGATTGTGAACATATATTGAGAGTGAGTATATATGAGGAAATCTCCATTTTCTCATTTCAATTTTGCTGTGAAACTAAAACTTTTATGAAAAAACTAAAGTATCAATAAAAACACAACATGCACTCACACACAAAACCAAGAATAAATGCATTTCTCATCTTTTAAAAAAGACTCAACAGTTAACTAAAAATACAAAAACTGTCCACAGCTAAATTAGCACAGATGTAATAGTCTGGGTCTCCGGAGAAGACGATGTATTCTTTTCTTCAGTGAAGGTTTGTTTGCTTGACTAGGTAGAGTCCGTTCAACAGCAGTGATGATGTATGACAGGGAGCGCGGGGAGTAGAAGGGGAGCTAGAGGGTGAACAGGAGTGACGGGGGCTTCGAACAAAGAGCGCCATTTGTGCCATTTAAGCGACTTTCCCAGTTCTTTAAAGGCTCTCACAGTGCCCCTCCTCCACTCCAGACTCGGTGCAGACCTGGGACCAAGGTAGGCTGACACAGATGTCT
Source organism: Cryptotis parvus (assembly GCA_021461705.1). Classification (NCBI taxonomy): domain Eukaryota; kingdom Metazoa; phylum Chordata; class Mammalia; order Eulipotyphla; family Soricidae; genus Cryptotis; species Cryptotis parvus. The sequence goes on from JAJIBD010004401.1 coordinate 201,978, forward strand.
GCTACTTTGAAGTAGGGGCACAGTGCTAAGGTGCTTCCTGTGAGACTCTGAAGTACCCCGGGTAAGAAAATCCATTAAGCAAACTCCGCCAACCAACTATAAGCTTCTGTTATCCCTAAAGCTTCTATCGACTGGATGACCATGCGAGGACTCTGACTACTGCCTCTGACTCAGACCTTGAAGCCACAGAATAATTCTAAGGGGTAACTATTATTCTAACAAATGTGCGAGTAGGGAATTAAGTTCCTAGCCCGATGCCATATAGTTTTAAAGTAGCAAGATGAGAACCTAGTCCTGCCTAACTTCAAAGTGCCACTGAATTCCATTAAATCATGTTCTCTCTATATTCCTGACAATCATTGCAAGCTCTTTGCTGAAATACTTCTCCAGTTTCTTATTTCAGCATATCCCAGTCCACTTGTATTTGGCAACTCTCCTAGGCAAAGTCACCAGTAGTGCTGGGAAAATAATATCCCCATTCTCAATACATTTTCCCTGGACTTACATTGCCTATGCCATTAGCTTTTTCTTGGAGTGAAGATTAATTTGTCCTTGTTAAACTAACATGGCCATTTCCCCTTCAGCTCTGTTAGCTAACTCACTTACATTAACTAGTCAGAGGTTTCCTTCCTGACTTGACCTTCTCTTCAGGAAAAAAAAATTACTTAGTGGTTCCTGGAAATTTATTTTCTTTAAACAAACAAATAGAAAGAGCCTCAAATAATGCCAGAGATTACAGGATCACTTCAGCTCACTTCTGAAAACATGAACAATTTATCTATGAATTGGGGACCAGGGCAATGGCACATCGCAGAGGGCATTTGCCTTTCATGAGGCCAACACAGGTTCAATCCCTGGCATCCTATATGGTCTCCGTGCACTGCCAGGAGTAATTCCTGAGTGCAGAGCCAGGAGTGACCCCTGAGCATTGCAGGATGTGACCCAAAAAGAAAAAAGATATCTATAAATTCTAGAACATGTATAGAGGGAAACACAGTGTCCTTTTCTGCCCAATGAAAACAGCTAGAACATGACTTTTAAAATATCTAGCTGTAGTTTAGAACGACATAGTAAATAAATCAATTAAAAATGATGAGTTGGCATGTAACGGGTAAAAAATTGGTTTTGTTAAGATAGAACTAATATATTGATAAAAATTAAGGCAATGGCTTAAAAATTAATGAGTAATTATTAAATAATACATGCCCTTTATCAGCTCCATTACTATTTTGCATAGCAGCCATAAGCCACAGAGTTGCATAAAAGGCTTTCTTTGTTATTCATTTCTGAAGTATTATCTGCTTTTTATTTACAGTTATAAAATCAGGAAAAGTTAAATACTAGCTTTATTTAACTTTAACTTTGATTGTAAGATCAAAGTTACAGAACAGATTCAACTACTTATTGGCATAATGTAAAAATATAGGAAATGAATGTTGAAAAAATTTGGCTAAGAAGGGAACAAATTAAAAATCAGACAAAAAATAATCTATTCTAACTCTTTTCCTGAACTTAGAACTCCAAGGTACAAAACATGTACTTCAACCCACTGAGCTAAGACCTCTCTCTTTTTAACCCCTCTCTTTTTAACATAAAATGAAAAATTATTATTATTATTATTATTATTATTATTATTATATATATAGATATGGGGGGTTGTTTTAGGGCCACACCCAACAGTGCTCAGGTCTTACTGGCTCTGCACTCTGGGATCACTCCTGGCAGGGCTCCAGGACCACCTGGGGTACCTAAAATCAAACCCATGTTAGCTGAGTGCAAGGCAAATACCAACACCCTATCGTCTGTACTATCTCTAGGGCCCCAAATACAGAAAATTCAAAATTTCCATAGCCCTCAACCACTGGGTCTAAACACGAGCAGAAAGAGATTTTCAAACTACCTAATAAAAGTTAAAAGTGTGTACTATTTTTATCCTATTTCTTTATCCTTCAGGAAAAAAGATGACTTTTAATTTTTTTTTTAACCAGAAACTATCAAACTAGCTAACAGATGGCAAGGGCATTGAATCAAATCTAATTTGGGTTGAATTCAAGTTTGATTATCTGGAGACAAGAAAGCAATTTACCTATATTAACATCAAATACTTAATGTTGATAAAAATGTTATAGAAGTATGATCTACTGGAAAACTTTTTGAGTGGAGACTTAAAAGATGTCCCCTGGGGCTAAAACTCTAGCAGAGTCACAAAACCTTTTGCTTCAGGAGAAATTTGCCTACCGCTGTTACTGACTGTACCTAGTACTACTTTCTATGAAATGCCTAGAGGATAAAATGAGATCTTTAAATTTGGGGGGTTTGGTGGTGGAGAAGAGAGAGTACAGGGGCTAAGCCACTTGCCTTGCACAGCCAACATGAGGAGTACAGAGCCAAGAGCAAACTCTGAGCACAGTCTGGTGTGGTCAGAGTTTTTGTTTTTGTTTTTAAATTGGTAGGCAAAATAACAGTTCTGCAAAGATGTCTACAACCTAATCCCTGAGATGCGCAAATATGTTATCTTATATGACAATGCAGATGTGACTGAATGGAAGTCTAGAAGACAGTCTTCAGAATTATCCTGGGGGAGCTTTAATGAGAAGGTGCTTGAAAGCGAAGGAGAAAAGGTGAACAAGAGCAAGGGATACTGACAGGAAAATGATTTCAAAGATGGAAATGGGTCATAAGACAAGAATGTGGGCAGTCTTTAGGAATTGAAAAAGGAAAGCAAAACAATTTTCTCCTTTAAGACTTGTACAAGAAACAGTCTTGCTAAAATTTTGACTCTAGCTGATTGAGACTAATTTCAGGCATCTGATCTCAGAACTATAAATTAATAAATTCGTGTTTTATTTATTTATTTTTTTCATCAGAGAGATGCAAATCAAAACAACAATGAGCTATCTCACACCACAGAGTTTGGCACGCATCCAAAAGTGCAAGAACAATCATTGCTGGCAGTGCAGGGAGACAGGGTCTCATTCACTGTCAGTGCGAGTGCCGACTGGTCCAGCCTGTTTGGAAAACAATATGGATATTCTTCCAAAAGCTGGAAATTGAGCTCCCATTTAACTCAGCAATACCACTTCTAGGAATATGCCCCAGGGACCCCAAAAACACACAGCAGAAACACCATCTGCAATTTATATTCATTGCAGCCTTATTCACAATAGCAGAAACTGCAAACAACCTGAGTACCCTAGAACAGAAGACTGGATAAAGAAACTATGGTAAAGTTACACAATGGAATATTATGTAGCTATTAGGAAAGACGAGGTCATGAAATGGATGGACATGGAGATTATCATGCTAAGCAAAATTAGTCAGAAGAAAAAGGACATAGAATAATTGCATTCATCTGTGGAATATAAAAAAAAATTATGAGACTAATATCCAAGGCTAGGTAAAACAGGGTCCAGGAGGAACTGTGAAGGGTTGGAATATACCAGAGGGTAGGGCGTTTACCTTGCACGTGGCCGGCTCATGCCAGCCCGGGTCGGTCCCCGACATCCCATATGGTCCTCCGAGCACCGTCAGGAGTGGTTTCTGAGTGCAGAGCCAGGAGAAACCCCTGAGCATTGCCGGGTATGACCCAAAAAGGTGCAAAAAAAAAAAAAAGTCAAGACTCTGACTTGATTTTATTCTTAGGATTTTTGTCCTTCATAAAAATATGAATTTCCACTGCCACAGGTAAGAAAGTAGAAAGATCCCTATGATCACATTACTTTACTATAGAGAAACTTACAAAGAAATGACATGATCTGGTTTGTTACCTATACTAAAATAGTTCATGCTTGAGATAGATTACTTTCTGGGTTTTCTATTTCTAAATCTATGCTATTTTGTTAGAGACAGACATGGGGCAGAGCTGCTACTGGCTCTCACTGTGCCCAGATGCTCATGAGGCGCCCAGGAGGGATGGCAGGTTCTAGCCCTGGCCAGCCACCACAGCAGAGCCTCACAATAAGCCAGATGACCCCCCACTCCATGAGGACCTCCATTTTCCACATCTGGACTTCCCCCTCATCAGAACTCCACCCAGCAAACCAGCCTATCACAGCCCGGCTCGCACGGCCGCTTGTGGCTGCGCGGTTCATCAATAAATCTGGATTTTGAGATGACTACAAGAGTATGCTACCCACACAGCAGAGCCTGGCAAGCTACCCATGTCATATTTGATATGCCAGATACCAGTAACAATTATAGACCTCATTCCCATGACCTGATGGAATAGTTTGAGGTTCTTTATGTTCCTGGAGCAAGCAGATGCCCTTGGGCTCTACTTGCATGAGACAGGTTATATGGAGATGTTACTGGTGCCCGCTCGAGCAAATCAATGATGAATGGGAAGATACAGTGATATGCTATTTTGTTACTGTAGGGATCAACAACTGTGACCCAGGAGTCAAATTTGATCTACCATCTGCTTTGGTAAATAAAGTTGTATTGAAACATAAGCTCACCATTACATATATGTTTTTATATATAATATGGTCCCTTGAGATCCACCAGGAGTGATCCTTGAGCACAGAACCAAGAGTATACTTGGGTGTGACAAAAAAGCAAAGAAGGAAAGGAAGGGAGGGAGAAAGAGGAGGAGGAAGGGAAGAGGGGAGGGGAGAGAGAAGAAGGAAGGAAGAAAGGTTGGAAGGACGGAAAGACCAGGAATCTAATTAAAAGAAATGAAGGATTGGGGAAAAAAAGATATATACCAGGATTAAAAATTCCATAACTATGGGATTTTAAAAATAAAGACGGTTAGAGAGCATTCTTATTTCCATTTTACAGCTGAATAAACAAGACTTAAGGAAAGTGAATCTCTCCAATGTTAGACCACTGGAGATATTAGGAGGCCTGAGCTGGGACTTTAGCCCCAGGCATCTCAATCTCTCAGGTTCTTTTTGCATCACTTCTTGTACCTTGTGAAGTCTTGAATCCAATCATCTCTATTGAGTACTTATTTAGAACTGTGCGTCTTAAATGACTACTGCTTCAAGAATTTTGGATTCAAAGTTCCTTTTGAGAAAATTAAAGTGTGCCTTGTGTTCATATACTTTCAAAGGGGAATTAGAATTGCCTTAGTCTGAACAAAAAAGATAAATGACTCCTAATTTTTAAAATAGGAGCCAGAGCGATAGCCTAGCGGATAGGGCGTTTGCCTTGCACACGGCCGACCCAGGTTCAATCCCGGCATCCCATATGGTCCCCCAAGCACTGCCAGGAGTAATTCCTGAGCAAAGAGTCAGGAGTAACCCCTGAGCATTGCAGAGTGTGACCCCCCAAAAAAAAAACAAAAGAAAATGTCGATTCCACCATGCATACAATTTTGCTACCTAATGTGTATGACTCTCCCTCAAGTCCAATAATGTAGGAGAGTGACATCTGAGACTCATGGGAGAATTAGATGAAAAAGTATTTTTTTACAAATGTAGTTTATTCTAAAAGTCAGCTTGGCTGAAATATGACAGTAGCCAACGAGCATTTTCATTTTGATCCCCATGACTAAACCTATACTTCCTGTACGTATATCATCGACAGGCAACAGACGAGGGCAATGCTATCTTAGAAATCTTATTAAAAGTTCACTTGGAGGCCTCAGGGATCTCTAGGGCTGTACCCAGTGATGCTTGGGGAGGCATACAGCCTGTCTCAAACGGGAGTCATTTGCATGCAAGGCCTGCACCTTAACCACAATGACCTTTGGCTCCACAATGAGAAACTTCTACAAAGGAACATAGAATCTGAGGCGGGCAGTAGAAAATCTTTTGAGTGACTGCAATCCCCCAGGGTCAGTGCCCTGCATCTGCACTCAGAACAGGCTGACATTCAGTTAACTAGAATTTATCATTAAATGCACTGATGTTCTATCCACTATTGGTTTCCCCTTTTTTGGGGAGAAGGGAGAATATACTTGGCAGTGCTCAGGGACTACTCCTGATGGGGATCAAGAGGCCATCTGTGGTGCTGGCAGGCAAACCCAGGTCAGCTGCATGCAAGGCAAGGGCCCTAACCTTTGTTTTTAGAAAAGGAAATAAATGTCAAGATTTAAAAAAAGACTTTAGGAAAGCCAAGATAAAATTAGAAATGGTCTCTGACCACAAAGAAATTAGTTTAGGAAAGCTGAAATATATAATAACTAGTACTTAATTATTTACAAATAAAGAGCCCTGAAAAATGAAGATAATAAATAGCACTCCATGACCTGCAAACAAGGGTTGTAAAAAATGAAAAATTGCTTCCAGAAGAAAGAATTAAAGGAAGGTCTTATAAATAGGTGGCATAAACTAATGCTTAAAAAGGAGCGGGACATTTTTTTTTGCCTATAAGGGTATTATTTACAATAATAAAGTCCACCAATTCTAAGTGTACACTTGATAGTTACAGTTAATTGTGTATAATTGTGTTACTACAACAAAGACAGCAATTAATTCACTCAAAAAAGTACCCATATGCCCCATATGCCCTTTGCACTTGCTTTTTTCCTCTTCCAATTCCTGGATCCAACAACCTGCTTTCACTTACTAGAGATTCATTTTCTAGAATTTCATATAAATTGAATCATACAGCATAGAATTTGTGTTTAAGCTCTCCCAATATAATTGTTTTGAGAGTCATTCATGTTGCTTTGTCTTTCAATATTCTGTTCCTCTTTATTGCTAGCAAAATTCCATGGGATATTTATACTAAACACACAATTTATATTATGCTTACACCTGAATGTTTTACTATTAGAGTAATGCTGTTATGAACCGGTTTTAGCTATTGAAAAAAAAGCTTCTATGAACACTGAAACATCTTTTGGTGGTTATGTATTTAATATTGCTTTTATATGTAAATAATTAACTTGAGAAAGTAAAAAAAACTACCTGCATGGCAGAGCCTGGCAAGCTACCCGTGTTGTATTTGATATGCCAAATACCAGTAACAATTATAGACCTCATTCGGATGGATTGAGGCTCTTTATGTTCCTGGAGCAAGCAGATGCCCTTGGGCTCTACTAGCATGAGACAGGATATATGGAGATGTTACTGGGGCCGCTTCGAGCTCGAGCAAATCAACGATGAACAGGAAGAAAGTGATGTATTTTAATTTTGCTTGAACTAATATCTTAAGTAGAACTAGGCTTGAATGGTGATTATGTGTTGGCCTGTCTATGTTTCTGCCACCTGCAATGTTGTTTTTCAAAATGCTCTATGTTATTTTTCATTCCTACTGGGATACATGAGACTGCTGGTCATTTTTAAAAATTGGCACTTAACAGGAAGAGAGAGATAGCACAGGGGCTAGGATGTTTGCTTGGCAGTATCTAACTCTACTTAGATTCTCAGCACCACCTATGGTTCTCCAAGCACCACTACGAGTGGACCCTAAGCACGGAGTTAGGAGCAGCCACTGAGCACTGCCAGGTGTGGCCCAAAATACAACCGAAAATAATGAAGTATTTTACAACTAATTATCTTGGACATTTCTCCATATGATTATTGATCATTCATATAGCCAATCTGAGGTGTCTAAATCATCTGTCCATTTAAAAATGGAGTTACCTTCCTTAGACAATGATTCTGAATGAAAAGCCTTTCTCAGATACATATTTTGTAAAGTATTTCTCCCCATTGATGGCTGGCCTTTTCTCAGTTGATGGCTGGCCTTTCTATTTTCTAAAGTGTCTTATAAAAGCTAAATAATTCTGATAAAGTACAATTTATATATATTCTTTTAGTTTGTGCTTTTGATCTTCATTTTAAGAAATCTTTAAAAAATGCATCTCACAGATTATTCTCCTATGGTGTCCTTCAGAAGCTTAATGGCTTTACTTTTCCATTTCGATTTAAGACTCAATCTAAACCCAATTTTACATACAGTATGCGGTAAAGATTGGGGTTCATTTTAGCTCACACAGATGGTCACTTGTTTTGGCACTAGTTATTGAAAAGACTCTTTCTTCTTCATTGAATTAACTTGGCACTTGTAAAAAATCAATTTTTCATATAGGTGTGGATCTATTTTTGGACTCCATTCTGTTTCATTGATCTACATGTCCATCTTTTTGTCAGTCTCATACTGTTGGTTACTATATTCTTCTATTCCCTCGTAAAATCAACTAGTTTAAGTTTTCCAATCTATTATCAAAATAATTTGTTTAAAATATTACAGGCCCTTTGCCTTCAAACATACATTTTAAAACCAGTCCGTTACTATCTTTACAAGAGACTGCTAAGATTTCTGATTTGGATTGTTATTGAGGCTGTCCTATTTGTCATCTTAAAACATGAGCCCTCAGATTCATGAACACAATATATTGGGCTGTTTATTTAGGTCTTCTGTAATTTTTTGTTGCAAAGCTTTTACTTTTCACTGTAAAGGCCTCTGGTCTTTTAAATATTAAAAACAATTTCTTTTTTTTATGTATGAACACGCACATGTGTAATATGAAAGTTTATATATTTGGGGACTAAATAGAGAGTTCATGGACTAGAGTGCAAGCTTTGCATTCAGGAAATCCAGGTTTGATGTCCAGCACTACATGGCACCCTCAAAAAACATCAATACCGAGTAAGCCTTAAGTACCAAACCCAGAGTGTGCCCTGAACACCAAGGGAGTGGTCTTAAAGCAAGCAAATATACATATTTTATATATTTATATATCTTATATATTTTATATTATTTTATATAGAGAGAGTTATATGTATGTATGTATATATATATGGATGGATGGGTGGATGGATGGATAGATGGATGGATGATGGATGGATGGATGGATGGATGGATGGATGGATGGATGGATGGATGGATATATATAGAGTTTTTTTTTCTTTTAGGGCCATACCGGTGATACTTTGTTTAAAAACAATTTCATCTCAAACATTTTGGTTTCTTAAGCTACTGTAAGTGACAATTGGCATTTCCCTGCTCCACAACCCACCCACTCTCATCCCCTGGGCTGGAGAAAAGTACAAGGTTAAGACATATACCTGACCACTCAGCATCACTGGGTGCAGCTCTGGAGGACCCAAGACACTACCTGACACTGGAGAGCACAAGAGAGCACAAGGACCACCACACCCATGGGCCAGAGCATGGACCTGTCAGGCCAGTTAGTTAAAAATTGCTAGGAATGAGGCCAGGGACACCTGAGCACTACTTGGGAGTTCTACTCCGCTCAAAAAATAAATCATATTCTATGTATTGCTGGTATATTTTCTATATTGACATTGACTGTGTATACTGTAATTTTGCTGTTCATTTTTAATCTTAAATGTTTTAAAATTAGGGTTGGAGAAATAGTACAGTGCGTAGGGGCTTCTGCCTTGCATGCAGCAGACCCAGATTCCATCCCCAGTGCTCTATATGATCCCCTGAGCCCACCAGGAAAGATCCCTGAGTGCAGACCCAGGAGTGTGCCCTAAGCACCAGTGGGTGTGGCCCCAAAACCAAAACAATTAAAAAATGTTTAGGTGCTGGGAATTGAATTCAGGGTCTTATACAAGCAAAGCAAGTGTTCCACCACTGGGCTACCTCCCCAATGTCAAGTATTTAAAAAATTTTTTTAGGGTTTTCTATGTACATGATCATGTCACTTTCAAATAAGGCTACTTTTAATTCTTCCCTTGCCAATCTATACACACATATACGTGTACATATCCGTGTGTGTATACAAATATATATATATATATATATATATATATATATATATATATATATATATGTTTGTTTTGCTATGGTGCCATACCCGGTAATGCTCAAGTATTACTCCTGCCTTTGAGGTCAGAAATCACTCTTGGATGGGGCTCAGAGGACCATATGTGTTGCCAGAGATTGATCCCAGGTCGGCTGTGTGCAAGGCAAGCTCCTACCCTCTAAAAATGTCTCTCCAGCTCACTTTACTACACTAGTCAAACTCGTAGAACATTAACTGAAGGTGTTGTAATGGACATATTTCTCTACTTCATTGTTATTTTTTCAAAATAACTCTAATCAGGTTGAGGAATTTTTCTTATACTACTTCTCTGATGCACATTTTTATCATGAAAGAGTATTAACTTTACTCCAATGCTTTCTCTGCATTTATTCATTTACTGAAACAATTGTGCTTCCCTCCCTCTTACATTCTAAATGTGAATTATATTGATTGTCAGATATTAAACCAGCCATGCATTTCCAGGATAATTGTATTATCTATTTTATTTATTGCTGGATTCAATTAACTTATATTTTAAAGGAATTATGCATCAATTTTCCTGAGGAATACAAAACGCAGCTACTTTTTTCTTGGTATTTCTCTGGTCTTGAAATCAGAGTAATATTATCCTAATAAAATGTGCAGAAAAAGTATTTCCTCCCCACACAGTTCCTGAAAAATATTGCATAGTTATGGTGATTTTCTTTTTCTTAAATATTTGATAGAGGGGCCGGAGCGATAGCCCAGTGGGTAGGGCGTTTGCCTTGTCTGCCGGCCCATGCCGGCCTGGGTTCGATTCCGGCATCCCATATGGTCCCCCGAGCACCGCCAGGAGTGATTCCTGGGTGCAGAGCCAGGAGAAACCCCTGAGCATCGCGGGTGTGACCCAAAAAGCAAAAAAAAAAAAAAAATTTCCAGTGAAGCTAGGTGTGGGGTTTTCTTCTGGAGTGTTTTAAAACATGAATTAAGTTTTTCTAACTGCTACAGGGCTTCTATGCCTTCTTTGATAAATTTGGGCAATTTATATCTATCAAGAAATGTTCTTATTACATATCACTTGTATCACTTGTATCACTTGTCTTCCCATTGATCATCGATTTGCTTGAGTGGGCACCAGTAACATCTCCATATGTCCTGTCACATGCTAGTGTAGCCCAAGGGCATCTGCTCGCTCAGGAACATAAAGACTCAACCCATTCCATCAGGTCGTGGGAATGAGGTCTATAATTGTTCCTGGTATTTGGCATATCAAATACCAAATACCAAGTATCAAATACCAAATATAAAATTACATATAGGCTGCAAAATTTATTAACACAAAGTTTTGCATAATGTTCTATCATTCTTTTATTATCAAAATCTGCAATAATGTCCCATTTTACATTTTGAACATTGATAATTTGCTACCACCCAGTAATTTTTTGGTCTGTTTTTGGGTCACACCTGGCAGTGCTCAGGGTTTACTCCTGGATCTGTGTTGATGGATAGCTCCTGGAGGGACTTGGGTGATCATATGAGATGCCAGGATAAAACTCAGTTCAGGAACATGCAAGGTGAGTATTCTAGAGGCTGTACTATCTTTCTGGCCCCTTCAATTGGTAATTTTTCTAAAAGAACCGGCTTTGGGTTTTATTGGCTTTCTTCATATTTGAAAACTGATTAGACGTCTTGCACATGTGGGACATAAAGAAATAGAGTAAGAGGAACAACTAATAGGAAAGTCATTGAAACTGTAGATTCTGTATATAGAACTGAGCTTACATGGGAGGGGGAGGTCCTTGGGGCAGTAAATTGGAAAGCAGACACCCCGTGATGAGTACAGCATTGGAATTAATCATGCATGAGAAGTATAATCTATTTTGACAATGGAACCATGTGTGCTTGAAAAGAATATTTCATTACTAGTCCATTCTCTGCAAGCCAGACGACCCCCCCCACCCCCCCCCTCCATGGAGCCCGCCATTTTCCACATCCAGACTTCCATCTCGTCACAACTCCATCCAGCAGACCAGACTATCACAGCCCGGATCATCGACAGCCACCCTGCAGCAGTTTTTTTTCAATCTGGCCCAGGTATGCTGAACCAGAGACTCTCAGAAAAGGGGCAGAGCTGCTACTTGCTCTCCCTGTGCCCAGCCGCTCATGAAGTGCCCGGGAGGCATGGCGGGTTCTAGCCCTGGCCTGCCACCCCAGCAGAGCCTCACAACAAGCTAGACAAACCCCCCCCCCCACTCACTCCATGGGGCCTCCATTTTCAACATCCGACTTCCCTCTCGTCACAACTCCACCCAGCAGACGGGACTATCACAGCCGGCTCGCGCGCTGCTAGCTGCCTCACGGTTCATCAATAAATGCTTTATTTAGAGGTGACTACAACAGTATGCCACCCGCACGGCAAGCCTGGCAAGCTGCTCGTGTAGTATTTGATATGCCAAATACCAGTAACATTTATATTAGGTCATTCCGTGACCTAATATAATGGTTTAAGGCTCTTAATGTTCCTGGAGCAAGCGGATGCCTTTGGGTTCTACTAGCATGAGACAGGACATATGGAGATATTACTGGTGCCCGCTCTAGCAAATAGATGATTAACGGGAAGATAGTGATAGTGATAGTCCATTCTATTTTGTTTTGGGGTCATACCTGGCAATGCTCAGGGCTTATTCCCGGCTCTTTCCTTAGGGGGTCACTCCTGGCTATGCTCAGCGGACCATATGGGATATTGGGGTTGAATTGGGTTGAACCTGGGTCAGTGCCCACAAGGCAAGGGGCTTACCTGCAGTACTATCTCCCTGGCTCCTATACAATGTTCTAATAATACCAATATAGGTTAGGCAGTTCTAGTACTTTTGGATAATCCGCTTGATGAGAGTTTTGTTTTCATTATTTTTTCTTTTTTACTGCCACACTAGTGGTGTCAGGGGATCATATATGGTGTTAAGAACTGAACTGGGGTCAGCCACATGCAAAGCTAGTGTCCTGCCCACTGCACTATCTCGGCAGCTCTTGCTGATCTCGGCAGCTCTTGCTGGAGTTGTTTCCTTGCCTCGCAGCATCAACTGATGACAGTATGATGCTCAAATAAACTATGATGGTGAAGAGCTACTTTGTCAAATAATTCTCTTTTTATTCACATATTTTGAAGGGTGCTATTGTATACATAAACAGTTTTTAGTCTATTTTAATAGACTGATTTTTTTATTAGAACACAATGTTACTTTCCTTGTGTCACTTTCCAAAAAGTTTTTAAGTCAATGAATGTATCATTTACCATAGGCTAGAAGATAAAATTAAGAGCTCAATTCCTATGGCATTTCCCTATCAGATCAGAAAAATAGCACTCAACTCATAAATATCCCAAGTACTTGTAATATTACAAGGACATGTAATGTGACATGTAATGGCTGGACATGTAATGTGATTTGGGGACGACCACTGGACTAGAGCAATTACCGACTGGATCCCACGGGATGTCAAAAGATCACGCAGCGGCCCACCTACAAGATGGTCAGACTTCTTTGTCAAGACCATGAACAAACGGTTTGAGGCTCTTCATATTTCTGAAACAACCAGATGCCCATTGGGCTACATTGGCACGTGATAGGGTCAAATGGAAATGTTACTGGCACCCGCTCAAGCAAATCGATGAACAACGGGATGTCTAGTGATCTAGTGACTTGCAATATTAAAATATATATTCATTCACTTAAACCTGGCTTTTCCAGTTCAGGGTTGCACGTGGCCAGAAGCTAAGCTCCGCTAGTAGCTCAGGATGTAAGGTCAGAAGTAACTCTTATCTCCCCTACCCCTGACTTGAACAAGTTAGATGTACCAAAGAACCTGACATGTCAAGTATTTAGCATGTAGGAGGAAACCAGAGAACTCAAAAATCGACCACGTAGGGGCTGGAGGATAGTACAGCAGGGAGTTTGTGGTCCTATGTGGCTGACGTGGGTTTAATCCCAGTATCCCATGTGGTCCCTCAAACACTGCCAGGAGTAATTCCTGAGAACAGAGCCAGGAGTAACCCTGAGCATCCTGAGCATCACTGGGTGGGACCCAAAAAGAAAAAAAAAGGAAGAAATAGCCCACATAGACAAAGGGAGAAACTGCAAAGTCCACATACAGTAAACAGCCTCAGGTAGAACCTGGTTTCTTTTTCTCATCAATGTCATAATGAAATGACTTTGAACAAAACATAATTAAATATCTGTTACATTATATTTTTCATGTTATAGCAGTTGTCCCTAAGGATTGTAATTCAGTATTCCATTTCTATAATATACATATTTACATAAAATAGAACATTTTATACTGTATGCATATTATTTTATATATTACTTTACTTAAAGTGAATAATGGACTATTTGACATAAAACACACAAGTTTTGCAAACTGATAGTTTTCTAACATATACGAAAGAATTTGCAAGATAATTTGTATTAATTTTCAAAGGCTAACACACTTTACAGAGACATTATGAGGAAAAGGGGCTAAAGTCTTATGTTCTTCCAGACATCCAGAATTTATGATATTCTTTGTTCCTTATTAAATATTCAGGTTTTCATCAAGAATTATTCATCCTAGCCTGAAGAAAGTCCATTGTAATTTCTTATTGTAAAAGTCTCTTGATAGCAATTTCTCTTAGTTTGTTTTTCTTATATTTGTAAAGTATTTTGTTTTCCTTCCTTAATTAGTGTGTCTGATTTTTTTAAAAGTCTATTGAGATATCTCTGAATAGACTTTCATTCTTGAATAGTATTTTTTGTTGGGTACAAGATTCTCGGTAGACCTTTATTTTCTTTTAATATTTTAAAGATGTGGGTCTAGTCTCTTCATCTTCAGAGGTTTCTGATGAGAAGGGAACTATAAAATACACATCTAACAGATCGTGGAAAAATATTCATTTTTCGTCAATAGCCTTTTTTTTTCTGTTTTCACCTTGGATAAATAATACCGATCCCTTTGAGATCACATATTTTTCCTTGTCATGTCCACTTTGCAGGTAAATCCATCCAATGCTTTTTTAAAAATCCTCAGAAACAATAGTAATCAGTTATAGAAATTTCATTTCTCTGATGAGATTTCCATGAATGAAAGATATGTTTTGTTTTGCATAGCTGACAATGCTATAATAGCTGTTTAAAAATTCATTGCATGATCGTATCTTCCATGATTGGTTATACATTCTTTGTATATTAAGTGATTTTTATTTTACTCTTGGTTGTGAAGATTTAGGGCTGCTACTTTTTTCTCTAGTAACTATTGTTTCTTTTGCCTTGGTAGACAATTCCCCTGCCTAAACTCTAACCAGAAATTAATTTTTTCTTGTGTAACAGAATTTGTTTTTAGTGAGCTGGTCTAATTCTATTCTGGGTACTTAAGGTTATTTATAGATAAAAATAAAAATCTGGAGATCTGTCTTGCTCTTCCCCTTCAGGCTATACTCCCTGGTATAGGCCCAGATTCTTTTTCTGGTTTATTGGGTTTTTCTGTTCAGGGCTCACCACCACCCATTTCATACAACACTGACAATCCTAGGTTTTGAGGGGACTTAGTTGTATAGAAACTTGTCTTCCTCCTCCAAATGAAGGTACATTATTTCCAGAAACAGTATGGATAAAGGAGTGCAGCACACTTTAGGCTATTCAAGAAAGATCTGGATATGAAGAAACGGCTCAACAGACTGCAGTGCATACTTTAAGCAGGAGGCCTGGGTTCAATACCCAATATGTGGTCCCCAAGCACCACCAAGAGCAATTCCTCAGTACAGAGCTGGGAAGAGATCCAGAGTACCCAAACCAAAAACCAGCAATGACATGAAGAAAGATAAGGCAAGAAAGCATAAGAACAGAGAGATGCAGTGAAGCAGTAAATACTGCCTTCATTAGAATTAACTCATGTAAATTATTTCATGCCAATTAGGCCTAGGAGTATGGCCAATGAAACATAAATTTTCAACGAAAAGGATGATGCAATTCTACCTACCTTTTAGATTAAGATGGATCGATCTGTACCTTTGAAAATGAACTACAACAGGGAGTAGATTAGTGAGAAGGCCATTCCAATAGTGCAGAAGGGGAGATAATGAGCCCGTAATCTGACTCATGGCAGAAAAAAAACGGACATGAGATAATTTAATAAATGATTAATTGAGGACCTTGAAAGTCTTCAATAGTCTGATCACCACAAAATGATCAAATTGCACTATCAATTGGCAAGGTATGTATCCTCTTGTTATTTGTTTGGCAATGAAGAGCAAATTCATGTAAAATTATTTTTTAGGCATATGTGTCTGGTTATCTGGCGAATGACAGATAATTACAGACTATAGTTATAAGGTCCTAATATCAGATATGTGTCCTTTAATCAGACATACCCATATTAGTAGGAAATGAAAACTGACCTCATTTTACAAAGCTACTTCCCAATAGAGTATAAAATCCCAGTAACGCAAAACCTGATTATAGAATGATATACGCTATCAATACTTTTTATACCAAAAGTCTAGATTTAATATTGGAAGGACTAAAATATTTTATTGATATACTGTAATAGCCAAAATGGCTTTTAAGCTATCATATCATAAAGAATAAAATTCTAGCTAAAACCATATAGCATTTAAAAGGTGTTCATCTTCAAAACACTCTTCCTCTTTAATTAACATTCTAAATTCAGTAAAATTCAGTATTCTACTGTAATTTAATAATTACACTGGTAATTTTCATCTGCCAGTCTGTTCAACTGCCCATGCACAGGTGTAAAAAAGGTTTGAAAAAACTCCTACTGCATTTATATATTAAAACACATTTATTAATAAACAATAATGCTACTAAAGTTGAGAATTTTTCTTTCTGATATTACATATAGTTTTTTCCTTATATATTTATGACAAAATAGAGTGTAGATTTCACAACATTTCCTCACTTTTACACACAAAGACAATAAGTATCTTTACAGGGATCATCCATTTAAGTATAACAAAAAGGAAAACATAATTAAACTTTTGTCTTTTGTTTTTTGAAATATGGGTAGAGAAAAAAAAGAAAGCATTGGTCAAGAATAACTACTATAGGGCTGAAGCAATAGTCCAGTAGGTAGGGTGTTTGCCTTCCATGTGGTTGACCCAGGTTTGATCCCGGCATCCCATATGGTTGCCCAAGTACCGCCAGGAGTAATTAATTCCTGAGTGCAGAGCCAGGAGTAACCTCTGAGCATCATTAGGTGTGACCCAAAAAAGAAGGAAAAAAAAAAAAGAAAAACTGCTATAGAGCCAGAGATATAACAGAGTGGGTAGGGCACTTGATTGCTGGCTCCCCATATGGTCCCCACAGCCCTGCCAAGAGTGATCCCTGAGCACAGCGCCAGGAGTATGCCCTGAAAACCACTGGATGTAGCCCCCAATTTTTTTTAAATAACTACTATGAAAAAGCACAAATGTGATGTTCCTCAATTAAATGAATGGCATAGGAATTATTCACTAGCAATTTTGTAAAAAGATGAGGGAGATCTTAGTAAAATTTGTTTGGTTTTAAAGAAGTGATTAACAAAAAATAATATGTACTGAAATTTGCATGACATAAAAATGACAACTCTGACCCAGAATCTAAGGAGGCAGAACACATGTAATGTGTTGGAAGTGACAATCCTATAACTTATTACCACTTAGCAGATATTACTTGAGGACGAAATGCTTTCCTTCTCATTAATGTCTGGATAGATTTGTTAGGTAACCGAGAAATTAACCCACAATATCTCAGCACATATACGAGTATGCTACCTTTTCAAAAGGCATAAGATAAATTTAAAGACGGAGGACGTACCTCCAGCAGCCAACTATTTTTATGCAGGAGTTCCAAATTTGCTCCCTGGCACTGCAGGGTCCTCTGAATACTGGGAATGACTCCTGAGCACAAAGCCTATTAGATACCCCTGAGTAATTCCAGATGTGGCCCCAAACACACCCCTTCTCAGAAAATTTTTTAAAAACATTGAAAAACCCAACTAACTGCCTGAAAAATTGCTGAATGTCCAAGCCTTGTTACTAGTTAGTTTATAGGATAGGGGTATTCTATAACTACTATGGTAGATTAAAAAAATAACCTTTTCCCCCTTTAAAACCATGCCCTAACAACAGGTGTGGCTGCAGTGCCCAACTGTGTTGGCAGGTGGCAGACAGGAGACAGGCTTGTCTACACCCAGGGCTCTGCCCCCATGGGCTCTGGATGGTTGATAGTCTGACATAGAAAAAAAAACTGGGCCCCTGGGATGAACCCAGAGCCACTGCAGAGCCTGGCAAGTTACCCGTGGTGTATTCGATATGCCAAAAACAGTAACAATAATGGACCTCATTCCCAATGAATGGAGACATTACTGGCGCCCGATCATGCAAATTGATGAACAACAGGAAGAGAAGTGACAAGTGATTAAAAAATTATTCAGAGGTCAGAGAGAAAGTAGAGTGGGTGAAACACTTGTTGACCCTGGTTCAATCCCTGGCATACTCTATATGGTCTCCAAAGCCCCACCAAGGGTGATCCTTAAGTACAGAGCCAGGAGCACTGAGTACTATGGGGTGCTCATCCCTCACAAAGCAAAAAAAAAAAACAACCCCTCTGTCCCCCAATATTTTACCCTTGATCTTTTTCTTTATTTTAATTTTTTGTGTTTTTTTTTGGGGGGGTTATACTCAGCGATGCTCAGCAGTTACTCCTAGTTCTGCACTCAGAATTACTCCTGATGGTACTCAGGGAACCATATGGGATGCTGAGGATGGAAACTGGGTCAGCCATGTAACAGGCAAATGCCGGCCTGCTGTACTATCAGTCCCTACCTTTATTTATTGTTTTGCTTTTTTTGGGGGCAGTCACACCTGTCCCTTGATCTTGAAGTTAATTGTTAACAATTTATCTTAAAGGCACTGTCATATGTAACACTAATCAATATAAATAATTTTCCATAGGATGCTAAGTACAGAGTTACTTATACAAGGGAAAAGAGACACAAGCTAAGATCCAGTGATAGAGAAGGGGAACAACAAGATGATATTATAGTTATTAAAATGGATATGATTACTTAACAATAATGAAAATTTTCATACAAATAAAAAGGCTTAAAAAAGAAGGAAAGACTAAAACATAGGATGATTCTAGGATTGCTAGAACATGCACAAAAATCTAGTAAAAACAATTGAAATGTGGATGTACAGTAACTCAGGGTCCATTCCTTGCCTTGCATATGGGGCCCGAGCACCACAAAAATAAACAGGTCAATAAATAAAGACCGAAAGACTAACCATAAGAGGTCAGACACAAATTTTCCAAACTCTCTACCACAAGTACATTTCATTCAACATTTGTTGATTTCATTTTCCCCAAAATGGCATTTACCCACAAAAGTCATCTAACCTTGACACATAACTACCATAGTCTAATTTTTCTGGTCCTGATGGCTATATAAACCGTCTGCTCTATCACGGCAGTTTTGAACACATCCAGGAAAAATCTTTGTGAACATCTACCACACAGCCAGTTACCTATGAGGGGTTACGTTAAACTGTTATTAGTTAGGGACCCAATGGACTGCCCTCTATTACTGGCCAGTACTAACGTAAGACCATGTGTGTCCTCGGCAAGAGCTGTTCTCCAGAGGGGAGAGGTTAGTGCATTAACCTGGGCTTTCCTATGAAATGTCTTCATCATCTGTGAGCAGCCAGATGGTTGGTAATCTGTATAGATATTTTCAAACACAGGCTGGCAGGTTTCAATTAGCTTTGAAGTGAGACAAATGAGAGTGATATCTGTACTGCTAAACCCAGGGTACTGAAAGAATTTTTTAAACAGATGAATCCTCTATCCTCTAGATAGAGGTTCAGGTTATATAATATAGCTAATAGGTTATCCTGGAGCACAGGTGCCGTTGGAATGAATCTGTTACAAAGCATTTGCCTGGGCAAAGGTTTTTATGCTCAGGAGGACATCAGTCAGTGTGAAGAGGAAAATGAATAGAGTCTGTGATATGCTTGCATTTCAGAATGCAAAAGATTGTGAGGGGATCATTTCTTGGCCTTTTGGCTAAGATCAAGAAAAGACTTAGTGAGTAAAATTAAAATACTTTTATGGTAATCTGTAGGAGATTGGGGCCAAGCCAAAGACTCAGACGCCGAAAAGACTAGTTAACGGATCCCATGCTCCTCACCTTGTTACAACTGATGATTTCTGCTACAAGGTTAGGGAGAAAAGGACACATAGAGTCCTTGAGAAAGACATAAATTGGGCATACCATGACTTTAAAAATTCATGTTAATCAGGATAGAATGAAATTAACGTCATTATTCAAAATAATGGATAGAATCTAAAATTTCCTTCCTTTTCTGAATTACAGGGATCCGAGCAGACATTCAGAAAAGTGATTTGACCCCCAAGTAATCCAAATAAATTAAATGAACTATTTTTTTAAAAAATGAAGCTGAAAGAGAGAAGAGAGAGAGATAGAGAGAGAGAGCGAGCGCACAGGGATTAAGGCACATGCTACCTGGCTTGTGGCTGACCCTAGTTCTATTGCTGGTACTGCACATGGCCCCAGAGCACCATCAAGAGTGACCTGGGGCCGGAGGCTAGCACTTAGCGGGTAGGGTGTTTGCCTTGCACGCAACCAAGCCAGGTTTAATTCTCTGGCATCCCATACGGTCCCCTGAGCACAGCCAGAAGTAAATCCTGAGTGCATAGCTAGGAGTAACCCCTGAGCATTGACAGGTGTGACCCAAAAAGCAAAAAAAAAAAAAAAAAAGTGACCTCTCAGCACAGACCAGAAGCACCACTGGTATGGCCCAAACCCCATCCCACCCCAGCATATAATTAAGTCAAACAGAATTGTACAGTATTAAGTTAAAGAGAAGCATAAAAGTACCATAACTCTATTTACCTGTTTATTGAGGGGCACACCAATAAGAAAAGGAACCTGGGGACTCCACAGCCAAGTGTGTGTTCCAGCTATTGAAACCATCTTCCTGGCTCTAATTTTAATCTTTACTTTTCTTTTACAGAAATTAAATTCCCATTTTTCCCCTTCTGATTAGATATATTGCTAATGAAATGCCTGATGTTAAGAAAATAAAATAGTTTTTAATGATGTTCTATTCTATTCTGTGACCGGAATGTTTACTATTAGCCAATAATAATTGCCTCCTATATTGTAGAAAGTTATTATAGATTCTTCAGGTACATTACTGTGAATAACTCTCCATCCCAACAATCTTATGCAACTTATTTCATTTTATAGATCGAGGATCTGGGAATTCAAGAAATTAGGTAACCTGATCAAGGCCACATAATTCAGGGTCTACTTTAAAACCCATTCTTCCCTACAATCACGGTTCCTAGAGCAGTATTTCTCAACCCTTTTCTGTCTGTAGCCCCTTCAACCTTGTTCACGTCCTGTGGACCCTTGTCTTATTGCAGCCCCGCACACACACCCTTATATTACTGACACCTGTTGCTCTCTTAGACTACATATGACCCCTGACTGAGAAATTCTGCTGAAGAGGCCAAATGCTCTAAGTGATTCAGTTTCCTTTTAGGCAGAGGCAAGGAAAAGCTCCTTAGAGGGCACAGCACTATGCAAAAGAATTGCCACTGGGTCAAATATTCTAGATGCAGTTTTTGTCATAGAGTAAGTCAGTTTTATGAAATAGTTTAAAGTAACTTTTATTCAACATTCTTGCCTACTCTTAGAGGGGGAAAGGCAAACAAAGAAGATAGGATCTATAGAGAGGAACAGTTATTTAGACTCCTGCTACTCAAACTGTAGTTCCTATAAACTTGTCAGAAATGCAGAATCTCATACTCCATCCCAGACCTACTTAGTCTATCCGTTGTGAAAGATTAGTGTACTGATGAGAGCAGTGATTTCAATTATAATTAAGGTAGTGCTGACTATATGATTGTCAAAACTGGCTTAAAGAGGTGAAAATTAAGTCCATAGCCAACAATGCCTCAGGAAAATAATTTTCATCATTCGATTCATTCTGC